>RPFO01000296.1:2784797-2992297 GCA_009746045.1 Mesostigma viride | reverse complement strand
CATCCATCCATCCATCCATCCATCCATCCATCCATCCATCCATCCATCCATCCATCCATCCATCCATCCATCCATCCATCCATCCATCCATCCATCCATCCATCCATCCATCCATCCATCCATCCATCCATCCATCCATCCATCCATCCATCCATCCATCCATCCATCCATCCATCCATCCATCCATCCATCCATCCATCCATCCATCCATCCATCCATCCATCCATCCATCCATCCATCCATCCATCCATCCATCCATCCATCCATCCATCCATCCATCCATCCATCCATCCATCCATCCATCCATCCATCCATCCATCCATCCATCCATCCATCCATCCATCCATCCATCCATCCATCCATCCATCCATCCATCCATCCATCCATCCATCCATCCATCCATCCATCCATCCATCCATCCATCCATCCATCCATCCATCCATCCATCCATCCATCCATCCATCCATCCATCCATCCATCCATCCATCCATCCATCCATCCATCCATCCATCCATCCATCCATCCATCCATCCATCCATCCATCCATCCATCCATCGGGGTTATTGCTCCGTGACTCCCCGGCCCAACGGGAGCACGAGTTTAATTAATTAATTGGTCTCGGTTCGAGGTTTTTTGAGGTTTTTGGCCTGAGGGGTCAATGACCCAACGTCAGAATTAGGCGGGCGCGGACTAGAGGTGAAACCATCAGTCCCGTCTTCGGCGTAGCCAATTTTCGGAAGAACCAAGGTTCGAAGAAAGGGCGAAGCCAATCATTGGCGAGGTGCGTGAAGTGCGGGCGCACATCAACGATTTCCATTGGCGTCTACTAATTAGACAATTGATCTTGGCGCAAAACTCGTGAACATCTCTGCTGCCCATGTGCGGCGTGGGCAACAACAGCAACAACAACCGGACTTTCTGCTTGCGAATTAGCACAAATTGGGTGGATGTCTGGGTTACAGTTTGACGTGCGCTTTCCCCGAAATCCTTCGATCATGTTTTTGTCGTACCATCTTGGCCGCAGAGTCAGGAGTTTTGCGCGAAGATCCATCGTGCAATCGGTAGACGCCAATGGAAATCGTCTCAGGGCGTCCGCTCTTCACGCACCTCTCCAAATGGCTTCGCCCTTTCTTGAGTTTCTTCGAACCTTTGGTTCTTCCGAACAATGGGCTCCGCCAGGCTCCGCAGGAAAAATCTACAGTAAGTTACATATGTAACCCTGCAGTAACTTGATTTTCTAGTCCCAACCCCCAGTCTACGATGATAGACCGGTCTCTCGCCAAATGCCTTCATTTCCAAATTGCTGTCTTGTCACCTTCGTGATTATGAACGAACGTGACCGAAGCTATCGCATCTACCGGAAGCGAATCAGAGCACTTTCGCGAATCTGAAGAGCGGTGCCCTGCATTTTTTATCGTAGGCAAGGGAAGGACTCCCGTCGTCGCCAGCAAGCTTCAACTTGCGTTTGCCTCACACGCATGGACCCCCCAGTACTGGTAACAGGGGCCACGGGCTATATTGCTGCTGAGCTCATCAAGCAGCTACTTGAAAGAGGGTTTTCCGTCAGAGGCACTGTCCGAAGTCTCACAAGCGAACATGCGAGGGCGGCACGAGAGCACCTGCAGCGGCTCGCGTCAGCTTTGCCTGGAAAGCTGGAGCTGGTTGAAGCCGACCTGGAAGTCCCTGGCAGCTTCCACAGCGCCGTCGCGGGATGCAGGTATTGATATTGCGTAGCCATGGCTTGCAGACGAGGTCCCGGACGCACAATACCGGCTGACATGGCAGGGCTTCGACCAGAAGATGGTTCATCATTTTGGCTAATCAAAGTGGTTAACGTGGCTGATATAATGGCTTATTCAAAGCGGCTGATCAAGTGGCTAGTCAAAGTGGCTAATCGAATTGGCTAATCAAAGTGGTTAATTAAAGTGGCCGATATCAGTGGCTGATCAAAGCGGCTAATCAAAGTGGCTAGTTAAAGTCGCTACTCAAAGTGACTAATCAACATGGCTGATTTGACTTTCCTGCTGCCCGTGGGTGGCCATGCGCAGGTACGTGTTCCACACGGCCAGCCCCTTCTTCACGGTCGCGGAGGACCCGGAGCGGCAACTCATCGGCCCGGCCGTCCACGGCACCAAAAACGTGATCGACGCGGTCGCTGCGGCGGGCAAGGGCGTGGTCAAACGGCTGGTGTTGACGTCATCCTTTGCCGCGGTCGCCAGCGCAAAGGATCGCGGCGTCCCCAAGAACGGGGAGGTGTTCACGGAGGAGGACTGGAACGAGAGGTCCACCGTGCAGGACGAGGTAAGAGGCCCGTTCTTCAAGGCCAGCGGGGGACCCGTCAAAGTGTACGGGGCAAGGATGGAGCGGGACGCCAGTCCCCTCCCCCTTAACTTAGTTGGCGGCTCAAAACTGCGGTATTGGCATGTTTACTGGGTCTGTGTTAGCGCAGGGTATCGAACTCTGAAAGTTCAAATCTGGTTAGTAGGGACGTAACGCCCCTCCCCCCCCTGCCGGTTTGCAAACCAGGCCTAGTGTAGATGGGTGGGGTGGGGGTGCGCGCGACTGCGTCGTGTCCCAGCATTATGTTTGGTTGCCTGCTTGCCGGGTGAGACTCTGGTTGGCACGTGGCACCCTTCTCCGTGCTGGCTTGCATCCGTCACGCTCCAGCCCGCGTGGGGATGACGGCTAGTACCTTGGAGTGCGTGGCGGATGCGTGTCCTGTGGCGGATGCACGTGCGGCCATGAAACGGGCCACTTTGGAGCGCGTGGCGGATGCGTGTCCTGTGGCGGATGCGCGCGCGGCCATGAACAGGGCCACCTTGCAGCGCGTGACTGATTGATCTCATATCACTCCTTCCCATCTCGGCGCTGTGAGCACCACTGGCCAGACGCCAGCACATTACTGGCGCACGCCTGTAGCCGCGCTGATGGGTGCATGTGCTTCGTGCACAGAGGCACGGATGCATGCCGCGCCACCTGTCCACAGTAGGCACGGCGTGTTCCATGCCCCTGGCGCACTGGCGGGCTGTTTGGCACACTAGGCAAGTGGCATCATGCCCATGCCTTTGCGCGCAAGTGTTGTCGTGGCCACGCCTTTGCACGGGCAGGCATGCGGCCCACCCCTACCCTCGACCCATGCCACCGCCACCCCTTAATCGCCTGTCTGCTCGCCACCGCCACCCAGCCTCCCCCCACTAATGCTGTAGACAAGGGGGAGGTTGCATATCAGCTCCCCAGTAGATTATGTATACCCTGCCATGGGGTCGGTAGCCGACGAGCAAAGTGCTGTCTGCCTCATGCATCCTTGCGTCATGCGCGCTTGCGCCATGCATCCTGTGCGCTTGCCTCATGCATCCTTGCGTCAACCATCCTCAATCCTCATGTTTGCGTCAACACTCTCGTCGAGAGCAAGGACAAGGCCGTTACCTGAGGGGCGCTACGACCCGCAACGTGAACTAAACCATGCATCCATGGACCTCGCGTCCTCGCTGACTCTTGTCCTACGCCTTTGCTGACGCCAGCCACTGCCAGCCCCAGGTCCGCGCGCCCTACCACCCTGACTTGCACCTTATGATACCCCCCCACCCACCACGGCGCAATACCACCCACGTCACCCCTCCCCCCCCCACTATGTGTGCCACCCCCTAGCCCTACTTTGTGTCCAAGAAACGGGCGGAGCAGGCGGCGTGGGAGCTGGCGGCGGCGCACGGCATCGACATGGTCGCAATCAACCCGACTTTCGTGCTCGGGCCGGTCTACTCGCAGGTGGGTGGTGGCCGGTCTACGTGCAAGTGGGTGGCGGCTGATCTACGCGCAGGTGGGTAGTGAGTGGTCATAACGAAGGTGGGCCCACATTTTCACAAGTTGTACAGTTGGGTCTCCCTCGCAGTTGCGCGCACTCTTCTTGCCTGCTTGCACGGGTGGGTGCTCCTCGTCGCCTGCTTGCATGTATGAGGTAGAGCACCTACTCGCAGGTGGGCGCGTTTACGCGCAGGCAACAGTGCACAACGGTCATTCTCCCAGGGTGGGTGTGGCCGCTTGCTTTCCTGCCAGCTCTTTTGGTAACGCGCCACCTGGTCTTTTGGTACCTTTTCCAGCAAGGGCACTGCCATGCTGTGCACTTCTTCCCACCCCCTGCCATTTCTGACCGGCGCCCCCCTCGGTACCAAGCGCCACCAAGCGCCACCCAGCACCACCAAGCGCCCCCCTCGGTGTCGTTCGCCAGTCGCCTCTCCTTGCCTGGGGCTGTATGATGCGCCGCACACTAGGTGCCTTGCTGCGCCGCACGATACGTGGCTTACGGGCATCGCGGGACCAGCTTGGTGGCGCTTGGTGGCGCTTGGTGGCGCTTGGTGGCGCTTGGTGGCGCTTGGTGGCGCTTGGTGGCGCTTGGTGGCGCTTGGTGGCGCTTGGTGGCGCTTGGTGGCGCTTGGTGGCGCTTGGTGGCGCTTGGTGGTGCTTGGTGCTTGGAGCGCCCCCTGCGTCGGTCTCACCATGTGCTGCACCCTCATGCATGTGTTGCTGCGCCCACATGGGTTGCTGCGCCCGCATACATGTGCATTGCGCCCGCAAACTCGCGCGCGGCAGCGGCTGGACTCGACGAGCGTCAAGGCCATGAAGTCGTGGCTGGAGGGGGGTGCGCCCGCCACCCCCATGCGCTCCATCGACATCCGTGATGTAGCCAAGGCGCACATACTGGCGGCCATCACGCCGTGCGCGTCCGGCCGCTACATCGTCTCGTGCGAGGAGACGATCCCTTCTGCTGACATCATGGCGGTGCTGGCAAGGGAGTTCCCCGAGTGGGACCTGGCGGCCGGCACCACCGCCCCCCGCGAGCGCATCTTGTCCACGGCCAAGCTGCAGCGTGACCTGGGCCTGGTGCCTGCGCCCATCAAGTGTGCGATAAAGGACATGGCACGCACCATGGTCGCGCTGGGTATTGCACACCCCAAGCGCAAGTGACCGTGGGGCCATTGTATTTTGGCACAGTGCACGCGTGCCATGGATTGCATCCATGTGAGGCAACCCATCATGGGTCACCTACTGGTTGTCACAGGGATATAGGGACCCGTGTGTACCAGGGGACATGGCTTATCCCTCATCTGGGGCCAGATGATCCGCAAGGAGCGTTGGCATAAGGTTATGTTGGCCACAACCCCGGCAAGTCTCTGGGGAAGAGACGTCTAACAAAACATGGTAAACATATCGGTTCAGACCGTGGGGTCTACATCCCATACATTACTAGATTCTAGATAGGTATCCCGGGTCTGGGCAACACTTGTATCACTAGAACGCGTTCTACACTCCGTCACCATCCATCCCACCCTACTCATGTAGGATTATACCAACGTGGCACAGTCACGTGAGATTAATTAATTAATTATTACTTGTTTTCTGTGTCAGGTGAATTCGCCATTACTTTTAAAATTTTAAGCGAGACAACTATTCTTCATTCATTACAATCATAGAGAACAGAGGAAGTACTGGGGAACAGTTTTAAAGGGTGAGCATGCAGCCATGGCCAGAATTTTCCGACTAGATGGACGGTTGTGAAGCTAACGGGTTGGGCACCAGTCTCACAAGTTCCCCAATTAACGTAGTTCATTCACAGACGTGGTGGTCCACTGGCCAGCCGTCGCTCGGTCAGGTACCTACCAATTGAAGTGGGACTTACAATGTACGTATGTTGTAAATATGCGCAGATGGGGGCTGTGGTTAAACCCTGGGTGTGCAGAGGGATCGCAGAGAGGGCGGCGGTGGCCCTGTTTACCGCCTGTCCGACCTAGCTGATTTATGCGGATGATGCCAACCTCATCGAGCGCCCCGAGCACATTCAGACCTGGCAGGACTGTCTGGGCTTGGATGCATGGGCGGTGGGGTTGGAGATTGCGTCGAAACTGAGGCGATGGTAATTGGGGCTACCAGTCGCCCGCCACTCCCGCGGCTGCTAGACGGGACTGAGGTACCGTTCCGTGACCGCTTCAAACTGCTGGGGAGCATGCTCCCTGACACCGCCGACGATGTGAACATGCACCCGCATCGGCCTGGCCTGGGTCAGGCTCCGCTCGCTCAAAAACTACTGGCACTCAAAGGACCTTGGCGAGGACCGCAAGCGCATGCTCTTCAAGGTCCTGGTCCTCACGGGTGCTCACATACGTGATACGGCGTCGACGCATGTACGCTAACGGACAAGCTGGTCACCCGGCTGAACGGCACAGTATATAGGATGCTCCGACAGGTCCTGAATGTAGGGTTTTCCACGCATAGGCCGTTAGAGTCTTTGTATAAGGGTATGCCCCGTATTTCGGATGAGATTAGGCAGCTAGCGTAGCATAGTATTTGTAGAACATCTTGCTCGAACCAGTCAGGTAGACACCACCCTTGGTCTGGCCGGCCCCCAGCGGCTTGGCCAGCCAGGGCGCGGCATATCCTGACCTGGCCTGGCCCCAAGGACAAATTAACCCAGAAGGGTTGGTAGACCTGCCATGAACTATACAGATCAGTTTCTGGCTGACCTAGTTGTCTCAGCCCATGCAGTTTGAACACCGCATTTCCTCCCTCTCTCTTGTTGGATCCTGCTATGCAGGACAAGAAGAGGTGGCAGACCATTGTCCAGGCCCACACGCCAACCCCTGTGGGCTAGCCCCCCCCCCCCCCAGGAGGAAGGGGCGCTTTGCTGAAGTATAGTAGCGCTATGATTTTTGTAGATTAGCTTAGCGTTAGCTTAGTTAGGTTTCGCGGCTTCGCTCACCCCCATCCATCAGCACTAGGGAATACGTGCTACATGATCTCCCAACGGAGTCATGTTATAATAATTATAATTATTTTTTTAATGCGGCGCGCCTCTAAATGTGTTTCAAGCCTATCTGTGGGCTCTGGACCATGGGGCAGCCTTGCTGCATCCGCCAGGCTTGTGCTATGCCGAAGCTTTATTGCACCCACAGCTAGTTGTGTCCGCGCACCATGATGCGGAGAGAGCGTTCTGTGGCCTGCCCACTTAGGGTAGTGAGAGAAGCTAGGGCGCCCTCCCGACCCTCCTTCTCATTGTGTATAGGGGTTGAAGGTTCCTTTATTGGTACCCACGTGACGCAGTCTACGTGACAATCAATCCATTAATGAATGCAGATGGGGCCCGAATATGCTGAAGATTCCCAGCCATTACCAAGCCCTGTTACAGTGCCCAGGTGCAGAAAACTATTGCGCCACTCACAGCAAGAGACGGACGCATCCCTACCATCAGGACACTGTACTGTGCTGCCTGTGCCCAAAGTATCCGAGTGCACAGAGCCCTCTCATCCACTACGGCGGCTCCATCACCACCATGAGGGGTCATGCTTCACGGCTCCATCACCACCACGAGGGGTCATGCTTCACGGCTCCATCACCACCATGAGGGGTCATGCTTCACGGCTCCATCACCACCATGAGGGGTCATGCTTCACGGCTCCATCACCACCACGAGGGGTCATGCTTCACGGCTCCATCACCACCACGAGGGGTCATGCTTCACGGCTCCATCACCACCATGAGGGGTCATGCTTCACGGCTCCATCACCACCATGAGGGGTCATGCTTCACGGCTCCATCACCACCATGAGGGGTCATGCTTCACGGCTCCATCACCACCATGAGGGGTCATGCTTCACGGCTCCATCACCACCATGAGGGGTCATGCTTCACGGCTCCATCACCACCATGAGGGGTCATGCTTCACGGCTCCATCACCACCATGAGGGGTCATGCTTCACGGCTCCATCACCACCATGAGGGGTCATGCTTCACGGCTCCATCACCACCATGAGGGGTCATGCTTCACGGCTCCATCACCACCATGAGGGGTCATGCTTCACGGCTCCATCACCACCATGAGGGGTCATGCTTCACGGCTCCATCACCACCATGAGGGGTCATGCTTCACGGCTCCATCACCACCATGAGGGGTCATGCTTCACGGCTCCATCACCACCATGAGGGGTCATGCTTCACGGCACCATCACCACCACGAGGGGTCATGCTTCACGGCTCCATCACCACCATGAGGGGTAATGCTTCACGGCTCCATCACCACCATGAGGGGTCATGCTTCACGGCTCCATCACCACCATGAGGGGTCATGCTTCACGGCTCCATCACCACCATGAGGGGTCATGCTTCACGGCTCCATCACCACCATGAGGGGTCATGCTTCACGGCTCCCCTACGAGGCCACGCGCATAGCTAATCAGTTAATGAATGGCGGCCCATCCTGCCTAGTCCTCCTTTGCAAAGCCCAGCCTCCGCTTCTTCTTGCGCAGCGCCTTCTTGTCCCCCACAGTGCTGATCCCCTGCGCCACCCGCATGAAGCGCGCCCACAGCGGCGCCGCCAGCGTGGCCCCCGTCCCCGTCAGCGGCTGGTTGTTGTCGTGGCCCACCCACACGACGCACGTCAGGTTGGGCGAGTAGCCCGCAAACCAGGCGTCGCGGCAGTCGTCGCTTGTGCCCGTCTTGCCGGCTGCTGACTGCGCGTGCCAGCCCGCAGCAGCCGCCTTGCCGGTCCCTTTGACTACCGCCGCGCGCAGCATGCGGTGGAGGGACGCGCACGCGTCGTTGCGGACAACGCTCTTCCGGACGGGTCTGCGGTGCCGACAATTGGGGGGGAAAGAAATAGGGGGCAGTAAAACAGGGCGCGATTAGCCGTAAGGGTAGGCGTGAGTCTAAGACGTAAGTACAAAGCACGAATGGTGTAGCAGGACAGAAGACGCGACATGCAGGCAGGGCAGACAAGGGCTGTCACTGGGTCAATGGCTGAGGAGCCAGCCATGGAAACGATCTAGCTAGGGCATGGGTATGCTAGGCCTAGGAATTGTGGACAGAGGGTGAGGACAAGGGCTCGCAGTTTGGGCCAGCGGGCACAAGGCTCCACACGCCGACCAAAGCGGTGTCATGCTGTGTGAGTCCGTATTCTCCAGATGTCTTTACTGCGATCAATCAATATGAAAGATGTCTATCTATGGTAGATGTCTATACTGCGATCACATCAACTGGCATGAACCGCAAACCCTTAGTTGCCCTCCTCCCCCCCCCACCTATACCCCTCTCAACCCCCCTGCACCCCCTAGTCCTCCTCTTCACATCTGTTCCTGCTTCCGCCCCATGCAACCCCCCCAACCCCCCCTCCCCCCCCCCCCCCCCCCACCCCAACCCCCCCCCAAACCCCCCCCCCAACCCCCCCCCCCCACCCACCCCACCCCACCCCACCCCCACCCACTTGTGGCGGAAGAGCGTGTTCCCCTTGCGGTCCCGCACGAGCGTCACCAGGTGGGGCTCCGCGTACACGCCGGTCGCGCAAATCGTGTTGTAGGCGGCCGCCATCTCGGCAGGGGTCACCTCGCAGCCGCCCAGCGCGAGCGACAAGCTGGTGGGCAGCTCACTGGTGATGCCCAGCCGGCGCGCCATCTGCACCACCTTGTCGATGCCCACCATGGACGCCAGCTTCACCGTGGGCACGTTGAGCGAGTCGACCAGGCTCTGCCGGATGGAGACGCGGCCACGGAACTTGCGGTTGAAGTTCTGTGAGTGTGTGGCGGTGGGTGGGTGGGTGGGTGGATCCACGCGGTGGGGTTATACAGGGGTTAGGGGAGAGGGGGAACAGGGAAAGGTTGCAGACAAAACAGAATGCAAGATACACGGCAAACAAGACACGGGGATGGGAGGCAACGACAAAACTTGCTTTTGACTCTACTTTTCAAGTCCCTTTCTAAACAAAACCGGCCGGCAGCCCTTTACTCTTGCCAAGGGTGAAAGACGAGCAGGGCATTGCCTTATAGGCAAGGAGAGGAGGCTGCCGAGTCCGTGACCCCTCCCTGTAGTGGCGCACCTGCGCCTCACCTCAAGCGGTACTGGTTGACCGTGTCGCAGATGACCGGCTCCTCTTCCACGACACTTACTCGTACCCCATCGCCCTCTCTCTAGCGGCACACCTGCACGCCTCACCTGCGGGCGGTACTGGTCCACTGTGTCGAAGATGACAGGCTCATCCTCCAGCTCCGTTGTTTCTGACACTGTTCCGGCAGCCAGCGCCGCCAGATACACAAACGGCTTGAACGCGCTGCCTGCAGGTGGGGGGCGCGGTTGTGGGCGTGCGCGTGGTATGGGCGTGGGCATGGCCATGGGCGTGGGCGTGGTGTGGGCGTGAGCGTGGGCACAGGCACGATGGAAGTGTGGGTCGCAATAGTAATTGCTACATGCGGCTGATGATAACGTGGTCGCAGGGGCATGCGTTGTCAAGAGCGGTTAGAGAGGTTGTATGCATTGTCAAGCGCGGGGACCACAGGGTTGCGGACACCCCACGCGCAGGGCAGAACAGGACGATGGGTCTGATGGGGCATGTGCATGCAGGTAAGCAGAGAGGGAGGGATAGGCAGCGAGGGGGAGCAGTGACCTGTCAACTTTGATTCGGGCAGTCGTGTTATTACAACCTGGGGAGCAGAGAGCAACCTCTGAAAGGAGCGCGAACATTCGAGCGATCAATGCCATCACTGGGTTGAGACTGCCAAAAGAGTTGGCAGCTCGGGGTAGATAATTTGGCGGCGAAGATGCCACTTTCTAAGCCTAAACCTGCGTGTCCTACCGGTGGCCACAAGGAAAAGCCCGTGACATGTCGCATTGTCGCTAGCATGGCTTTGCAGCAGTAATCATCACCAGCAGTAGCACCTAAGCCCGGCCATTGTCACGAATCCCGCGATGGTTCGTGGGTACAGCTGCAGGCGCCGCCCCACCGTGCACTCACCGGGTGAACGCTTCGCCAGTATGGCGCGGTTGTACGAGCTGGCGCTGTAGTCCCGCCCCTGTGCACCAGGACACGCACGGACACGCACGCGCCCCCATCATTGTTTCAGGAATGGTCCGTGAATACCATCCCCGTCTAGTATCCAGGTGTGGTGACACCGCACCCCTTGACGTGCTTAGCATCACCGTTTCGTATTGTTGTGGGCAGCTCCGTCGCCACTAGCACGGCTTCCACCCATCAGGTACACTATACCATGCTCTAGTACACCGTACCACCACCGAAGCGCGCTAGCGGGAGTATAACAGCACCACCGCGTGCGAGCGTGACGCGAGCACCCACCCCCACGAGCACGCGCACGGCCCCCGTCAGCGGCTCCATTGCCACCAGCGCGGCCTCGCCCGCGTCGCTGCCCCCCGCAAGACCGTCCTCCAGCAGAAGCCGCTCCGCTTGCTCCTGGGTGTGGTGGCGATGTGATATACAATAGTCAAATCAGGCAAGAGGCAAAAAGGGAAAGAAACAAAAATCAGAGGTCCTCCAGCAGCAGCCGCTCTGCCTTCTGCTCATGCATGCAGCGCTGGTGAGACGATGAGCTGTTTAGGGTTGACAGTGATGAGGCAAGAAGCGAGGGGCAACAGCCCCCCGCGCGTAGCGCTGGTGAGACGATGAGGCAACAGGAATGAGACCGTGAGCCGTAATGAGGGAAGGGGCACGGGGCATAGAAACACGGTGAAAGAACCTCCAGCAGCAGGCGCTCCGCGTGCTGCTGTGGAGGCTTGCATGCGTCCAAGCCTCCAAGGAGGCCAGGATGCAGGTGGCTACCGTAGCGGCCCTCGTTGGTGTACGCAAAATGATTGGACGGAGACTTTTGGGTATTTTTGTTACGTGTGCGGCTACCTTTTAAACAAATATTTTGCAGTACGTACGTTGCAAGGGTATCAGCGGGAGGGATTACCTTCAGTGCGCCACACCAATGGGTGCCCTCTGGTAGGCCCTCATATGAAGTGAGACAACTATGCCTGGACGCAGGGCGATCCAACGCCGAGGCCCTCATGTGTATATTGTAGCATCTCAAGGTGATATCTTGGGATGCGCCGACAGGGCCGGAAGGATTTTTTTTTCTTGGCCTGTACGATGGTGCTTTGTACATAACTGTGTGTCCTGATATAAGGGCCACTGTGGTATCAAGGGAGGGACGTGGCGGCATGTTCACATGAGGGAGGAAGCTCTCATGGGGGCAAATGCAACGGGCCAGATGGGCAGACGGCGGGGCATGATAGCGTTGCAGCCGCCACAGAAGTTGTGCGTGCGGCCCAGGTCCAGCGTGGGTGAAGACATTTGCCCACGACACGAGAAGAGGCACAGCGAGTGCGTCGCCATTACCTGCAGGCCCAGGTCCAGCGTGGTGTGGATGTGCAGCCCCCCCGCTGCGCGCAACAGCTCGGGCCCACACAGGTCCTGCAGCCGCCATAGCACCTCCGAGACAAAAAAAGGCGCGCGGTAGGGGGCGCCCCCGGGCAGGGGCACGCCCAACAGCCGCGGCTGGTAGCCCTGCTGCAAACCGGAGGGCGCACCGCATGTGGCGGCCGCGTCGCCAGCACACGGCAGGGAGGATGGCAGGTCCTTTGCCAGCTCGTCATCCAGCCTGTCACGGCCGATGTAGCCCGCGTCAGCCATGCGGTGAAGGACTACGTCGCGACCACGCAGCGCCACCTGTCCCGCGGCACGCGCACGCAGCGTGAGGGGAACCGACATCAACAGCGTGAGGGGCACGAGGGGTGTGAGGGGTATGAAGTGTAAACGTTGCCAACGTGAGGGGCATGAAACCAGACGGCTGGGTGCCGCAGGTGGTGAACACGCCGACACTCTGCACTGTACCGAAACATGAGCGTGCAAGCTGGCACTTGGGAGCCGCCACACGTTATTTGTGCCATACAAGCAGTACTACGGGATTAGGGTTTATGGTTTATGGTTTAGAGATACATCATCTGGGGCATAGATTACAATTTACATCGTGCTGACCATTCCATGGGCTGCCCTCGGCGCTCCGGATCTGCTCCTGAGCTTGTCCGCCTGGCCCTTGGCCATCCACATCAGCCATAGGGCTCTAGCGCGAAACGACCACCTCGCGGCTGCGGATGGGCCTAGCGACGAAAAACTACTAAAACTTTATATAATACAGAAAAGATGATGCAAGAGCGTGCGCCACACACCCACGTGCCGTTTGCGACAGGGCGAGACTTCTCAAACAGTACTGCCCCAGCTCCCGCCGCCCCTCACCCACCTGCCGGTTGCGCAAGGGCGACAGCAGCTCCGGCGCGGGCAGCATGGCGGCCAGCATCGCCGCCTCCCCTAGCTCAAGCTCGCCCGGCTTCTTGCCAAAGTAGGCGGCGGAGGCGGAGGCGATGCCGTACACACCGTGGCCCCAGTAGACGTTGTTCAAGTAGGCCTCCAGCAGCTGGGTGAAGAAAAATGTGTGTGGGGGGGGGGCGGGGGCACATGCACGACAGAGGGAAGCGGGGGCATTGGGAGGCCATGTTCAAGTAGGCCTCCAGCAGTTGCAAGTGGGTTGTGGAAGGCGGGGAAGGCCCGGGAGGGCAGGGTGGAGGGAATCGGAGCATGTGAACACAAAGCCAGGGGAGTGGGGTTTGGATGCCAGCCCAGCTCCGTGTGGAGCTGTACCCCCCGTCCTGTGGTCACAATAACGAGCGCCAGCACCATCTCTACCAGCTTGTGGTAAATATAACATACACACACAAGTCACTAGAACGCATACACAATTCACTATAACACCCACCTGTGGCTTGGTCAGCTTCCTCTCCAGCGCGAGCGCCAGCACCATCTCCACCAGCTTGCGCGTGAGGGAGCGTTCGGACGACAGCAGAAGGTTCTTGACCAGCTGCTGTGTCACAGTGGAGCCGCCGCCCTGCCGGCCCAGCGACAACACTGCGCGCATGAGGCTGGCAGGGGCAGGAGAGGGGGGAGATAGGGGGGGAGGCAAGAGGGGGGCACGTATGTGTGTTTGTGTTTCCTTGGTACTTGTTATTGGCGTTTCCTTGTTTGTGTTGTCCTTATTTGCGGACGTGTTCATGTGGGTGCGGGGTGGGTGGAAAGAGGCCAGGGAGGTGGTCCCAAGGGGAGCAGGTCAGAGCAGACGAAAAAGGGAAGCAAGTTGGCCCAAGAGTGGCCAAAGAGTGAGCCAGGAATCGCAACCCCCCCACCCCCCACCCCACCCTACCCACCCGTGCGCATCGATGCCCTTGTGCGAGAAGAAGCGGTGATCACCCACCCGTGCGCATCGATGCCCTTGTGCGAGAAGAAACGGTGATCACCCACCCGTGCGCATCGATGCCCTTGTGCGAGAAGAAGCGGTGATCACCCACCCGTGCGCATCGATGCCCTTGTGCGAGAAGAAACGGTGATCACCCACCCGTGCGCATCGATGCCCTTGTGCGAGAAGAAACGGTGATCACCCACCCGTGCGCATCGATGCCCTTGTGCGAGAAGAAACGGTGATCACCCACCCGTGCGCATCGATGCCCTTGTGCGAGAAGAAGCGGTGATCACCCACCCGTGCGCATCGATGCCCTTGTGCGAGAAGAAACGGTGATCACCCACCCGTGCGCATCGATGCCCTTGTGCGAGAAGAAGCGGTGATCACCCACCCGTGCGCATCGATGCCCTTGTGCGAGAAGAAACGGTGATCACCCACCCGTGCGCATCGATGCCCTTGTGCGAGAAGAAACGGTGATCACCCACCCGTGCGCATCGATGCCCTTGTGCGAGAAGAAACGGTGATCACCCACCCGTGCGCATCGATGCCCTTGTGCGAGAAGAAGCGGTGATCACCCACCCGTGCGCATCGATGCCCTTGTGCGAGAAGAAACGGTGATCACCCACCCGTGCGCATCGATGCCCTTGTGCGAGAAGAAACGGTGATCACCCACCCGTGCGCATCGATGCCCTTGTGCGAGAAGAAACGGTGATCACCCACCCGTGCGCATCGATGCCCTTGTGCGAGAAGAAACGGTGATCACCCACCCGTGCGCATCGATGCCCTTGTGCGAGAAGAAACGGTGATCACCCACCCGTGCGCATCGATGCCCTTGTGCGAGAAGAAACGGTGATCACCCACCCGTGCGCATCGATGCCCTTGTGCGAGAAGAAACGGTGATCACCCACCCGTGCGCATCGATGCCCTTGTGCGAGAAGAAACGGTGATCACCCACCCGTGCGCATCGATGCCCTTGTGCGAGAAGAAACGGTGATCACCCACCCGTGCGCATCGATGCCCTTGTGCGAGAAGAAACGGTGATCACCCACCCGTGCGCATCGATGCCCTTGTGCGAGAAGAAACGGTGATCACCCACCCGTGCGCATCGATGCCCTTGTGCGAGAAGAAGCGGTGATCACCCACCCGTGCGCATCGATGCCCTTGTGCGAGAAGAAGCGGTGATCACCCACCCGTGCGCATCGATGCCCTTGTGCGAGAAGAAACGGTGATCACCCACCCGTGCGCATCGATGCCCTTGTGCGAGAAGAAACGGTGATCACCCACCCGTGCGCATCGATGCCCTTGTGCGAGAAGAAACGGTGATCACCCACCCGTGCGCATCGATGCCCTTGTGCGAGAAGAAGCGGTGATCACCCACCCGTGCGCATCGATGCCCTTGTGCGAGAAGAAACGGTGATCACCCACCCGTGCGCATCGATGCCCTTGTGCGAGAAGAAGCGGTGATCACCCACCCGTGCGCATCGATGCCCTTGTGCGAGAAGAAACGGTGATCACCCACCCGTGCGCATCGATGCCCTTGTGCGAGAAGAAACGGTGATCACCCACCCGTGCGCATCGATGCCCTTGTGCGAGAAGAAGCGGTGATCACCCACCCGTGCGCATCGATGCCCTTGTGCGAGAAGAAACGGTGATCACCCACCCGTGCGCATCGATGCCCTTGTGCGAGAAGAAACGGTGATCACCCACCCGTGCGCATCGATGCCCTTGTGCGAGAAGAAACGGTGATCACCCACCCGTGCGCATCGATGCCCTTGTGCGAGAAGAAACGGTGATCACCCACCCGTGCGCATCGATGCCCTTGTGCGAGAAGAAACGGTGATCACCCACCCGTGCGCATCGATGCCCTTGTGCGAGAAGAAACGGTGATCACCCACCCGTGCGCATCGATGCCCTTGTGCGAGAAGAAACGGTGATCACCCACCCGTGCGCATCGATGCCCTTGTGCGAGAAGAAGCGGTGATCACCCACCCGTGCGCATCGATGCCCTTGTGCGAGAAGAAGCGGTGATCACCCACCCGTGCGCATCGATGCCCTTGTGCGAGAAGAAACGGTGATCACCCACCCGTGCGCATCGATGCCCTTGTGCGAGAAGAAACGGTGATCACCCACCCGTGCGCATCGATGCCCTTGTGCGAGAAGAAGCGGTGATCACCCACCCGTGCGCATCGATGCCCTTGTGCGAGAAGAAGCGGTGATCACCCACCCGTGCGCATCGATGCCCTTGTGCGAGAAGAAACGGTGATCCTCGCTCGAAACGATCGCTTGCCACACGACGTCCGAGACGTCAACCAGGGACACCTGGCAGGGGATGGGGCGCATCGATCCCCGCGAAGGCCATTGACGGGCGAATGAGGACGGACGCATATAAAACCGTAAGGCAATGAAGGCGATTGGACAGCCATGACATCAGGTCCCATGCTCTGGCTTCACAAGGCAATCACCCAACAGTTACAGAGACAAGTATAGTGACCAGTGGGTTCCGTGCGACAGCTTCGCAAGGCCACCTCCCAACAGACAGTGACATAGTGCGCTGCATCGGGACAAGGAGAGCCGGAATAAGGGCCACCATGAGCACCGACCGTTACTTGAGGCCAACAGTTAATAGTGCCAGTATCGTTACATAGTGCGCTGCATTGGGACAAGGAGAGCCGGAACAAGGGCCACCATCAGCACCGACCGTTGCTTCAGGCCAACAGTTAATAGTGCCAGTATCGTTACATAGTGCGCTGCATCGGGACAAGGAGAGCCGGAACAAGGACCGCCATCAGCACCGACCGTTGCTTGAGGCCAACAGTTAATAGTGCCAGTATCGTTACATAGTGCGCTGCATCGGGACAAGGAGAGCCGGAACAAGGACCGCCATCAGCACCGACCGTTGCTTGAGGCCAACAGTTAATAGTGCCAGTATCGTTACATAGTGCGCTGCATCGGGACAAGGAGGGCCGGAACAAGGACCGCCATCAGCACCGACCGTTGCTTGAGGCCAACAGTTAATAGTGCCAGTATCATTACACAGTGCGCTGCATCGGGACAAGGAGAGCCGGAGCAATGGGGTGCGACCCGTGGGGCGTCGCGGTGGGGGAACATCAGGGTTGTGGGTGCCCCAGCCAACGGTGGGGGACCACACAATAGTGGGGCGTGGACAAACAGCCGCGCATGCACAACAGGCCAGCGCGCTCCCCACAGCTGGGACTGACAAACCCCACCGTGCGCGAGGCAAGCACGACCCCACGGTGTGCCCCCATCAGCACCCAGCTAACGACAGACTCGCGGCTGATCGTCGCCGCCACCTTGCCCCATCCCCCCTCATGCACGCATGCCCGCCACCCCACACGTGTGTGTGCTGTGCGCACCGACTCGCGGCTGATGGTCGCCACCACCTTGCCCCATCCCCCCTCATGCACGCATGCCCACCACCCCACATGTGTGTGTGCTGTGCGCACCGACTCTCGGCTGATGGTCGCCACCACCTTGCCGCGGCTGTCGTAGATTGTCGTCGGCTCCCCCCGCCCCTGCGACACCGCCAGCGGGTCAAACTTCTCCGCGCCAGACAGAAGCTGGCGCCACTGGCTGCCGGTGCGGAGACGCGCAGGGGGCAGCCATGGTGGATGGGGGGGGAGGGGAGACATGGTGGATGGGGGTGGCATTCATGAGGGGGGGGGGAGGGCAAGCGCGCAGGCACGGGCCGCAGGAGATTCCGTTAGTGCAGCAGACAGCAGGATAGAGGGGCCAGCGGGTGGCAGTGAAAACTTTTTGGTACGATACTGGCTTTGAACACAGGACCTCTCGCATGATTTTGCGGCTATAGGGGTCTCGTGATCCAAAGGCATTCCAAACTATGGCCCAACCGCGGAAAAAGTCTTCACTGGAGGGCAGTGCGAGTGTGTATGAAATTCCCCAGTATACAACAGTGGAGCGAATCTAATTGTTAGCCCCATGGGGGCGAATGTGAGCAGGAGTGCTACTCACATTCGCCCCCACTCATATTGGCAGTAATCATGGGCTGCATGTAGGCAGGGTTTGCCGGCAGGGGGCAGGGGGGACAGCAGGTGCGGCGGAGGGGAGCACGGAGGCGGCACGTGAACGGCAGCAACGGAGTAGACAAGGGTGCAGCAGGTGCAGCTCGGGAGCTGAGGGGGGCGTGTGGCAGCCGCGGGGGGGGCAAGCTAGCGCAGATGCCCTCCTCTCCCAGGTCGCCGGGTGGTCGGAACTGTTTGGCGCCAGGAGAGGAGAGGGATGCGTGTGCGGGTAAGGGGAAGATGGGAGCATAGGAGAGGAGAGGGATGCGTGTGCGGGTAAGGGGAAGATGGGAGCATAGGAGAGGAGAGGGATGCGTGTGCGGGTAAGGGGAAGATGGGAGCATAGGAGAGGAGAGGGATGCGTGTGCGGGTAAGGGGAAGATGGGAGCATAGGAGAGGAGAGGGATGCGTGTGCGGGTAAGGGGAAGATGGGAGCATAGGAGAGGAGAGGGATGCGTGTGCGGGTAAGGGGAAGATGGGAGCATAGGAGAGGAGAGGGATGCGTGTGCGGGTAAGGGGAAGATGGGAGCATAAGCGGACAGGTTGGAATGGGTCCATGTTGCCCTTGGGCGTGAGATGTAGGAGGTCATGGGAGGCTAAGAGGCAGCACTGCATGCTAGAACAGTTTATAACAGAGTTTGAAACTTGCAAGACGTCTAAGGAGGACGGTGAAGCGGGAGCCTCACAGGATACGCACGCGCAGGAACATGAGAAAAGCTGGACGCAGGTGATTTGCGACACGTGTCAGCAAGGGCAGTGTAAGGAACGACTGGCATTGGAACCTACGGACGAAATTTTCTGTACTCGCTCAATTGCCGACCTTCTCGAACTACAAGATTGGTCGACTAACAAGCACGCAGGGCTGGGTAAGACATCCAGGTATGATTCCATTTTGTGCGTGGTGGGATGTGAAGAAAAGCATCTCAGTTTGTCCTGCGCAGTCGTCGATTTACCTTGGCGTCCCCCCGGATAGGAACCTAGCGCAGAAGCGGATGATGTCGATGATCATGGTCATTCCCAGCATTGCTCCGAACAATGTGGCCCATGCCTTCCCTTTTTTACTCACGAGGTCTCTCAAGTCGCCTAACATGCGCCCTAGCCTGGCTTCAGTCACACCTGACCGTCCACGCTGTCCTGGATTGCGCTGAGAATGCGCCAATTGTACACGCAGAGGCAGCCCCACGAAGCTCGAATGTCTCCGTTTAAAATGCGCTGATTCAATTTCTTTTGTGGCTGTTTGCAAATACCCACTCTCGGGGTCTGCTTCGCGAGCGCAACAGTTCAAATTTTGCGCCATTTCCCACGAACGCGAAGCCAGGGGGTGCACGCACGCAGTGAGCGACATGGCGGCAAAACATGAACGAACGACTCGCCGGTCATCCTGTTCAGCGCACGCCATCGTAACTGTGGCAATTTATCTAGCAAACAGACGCAGCCGCCGGCCACATCTCGCCTTGGAGACAGCAAGCGCACGGTTGCTGTCTATGGCAACCAGGGCTCCCGAGGTAATGCCACTTCGCGCATCACGATAGCACCCTTTAATTAAAACGCGCAACGTGCACGTGACGAATGTCCGGATAATCGACGAAGCGTCACCGTACGCCCCAGGCAAAGGGTTGAGTTGAGTTGAGTTGAGTTTATTTTCCCGCGCGCCGGTGGCAAAGGGTGGGGCCAAAGAAAAGCGGCCCACGTTCCAGGATCTTCCCGCCAGTGCCTTGCCGTACGGTGGCCAACGATTCACCTTGCTGGCTGCCAGCACAAGATGTGTCGGACAACCGGCGCGGGAATAAACAATGCACGCCTTCTTCGAGTCGAGTAACTCGACTCGAACAAGGCGTGGTTCACGCGGGCGGCCGCACGTGATGAGGTGTCAGGGTTCTAGTCCTGGGACCGCGCAAATGGGATGATTTGGTTGGCACCTACTCCCGGGTTTCCGGTGTCCCTGTTGATCTCGCCGCTGTCAAGTGTCAATTACTGTCAAGTCGCGCTCGCGCAACCCCGCAGCCAGAAAAGGCCTGGGCAAGGAAAGGCTGTGAAAAGCCTTGTGAAAAGCTGTAAAAAGCCTGTGGAGCCGGCCCCGCTCGCCAAACGCTCACGAGAATCCATAATTTTCCTGTGCATTTCCTGCGCTACATAACTGTTGGGGCATAGGTGCCAGGATACCGGCGGTATCGGCATTCTGGAAGCCTGCTGTGGTGATTGACAAAATTTGCTCTTTGTTCCTGTATTTGGTTTTAGTTTTTCGTTGAGATATAAGGTGGTCGAGTAGAGTAAAGCTCGGTATTTGTTCAGATTTGGGGGAGAAAGCATCATAAACAGGATTTGACATTCGTAAAGAACCGTAAAACAATGCGGAATCATACTATTTATTATACGTAAAAGATAGTGGTGAAATGACGCTAGAAGTAACGACAAAAAAGTTCCTAGCAAAGCGGGCCAAGGATAATGGCAGCGGGGCATACAGGCCAAAGGTTGCAGGGATGATATTTGGATGCACCAATGCTACTCAAGATGAGTGCTGCCGCAACCGACCATTTCTGCGGAATCACATGCTGTTTGCGCTTCCTGGAAGCAACTGGGATCTAGTCAGCCGCGTCGAGCCGGACACTATCCTGTTCCTGTTCAACTACACCCGGCGGTATTTTCACGGTAAGCGTGGAAGAACTGATTATCTTTAGCTGACTTTCCCTGATGGCTGCTGTCAAGAATTTATAGCTTCTTAGAGTAAGCAAATGACATGGAGACGTGCTGAAAATGTCTCCTTCTGTTGCAGGTATATTCAAAGCTGAAAGCTATGGAGGATGGATGATCGACAAGACTGCTTTCACCAGCCCCAATACTCCAGTCAGCCCGTTTCCGTGCCAGGTGTGATAACATTCTTACACATGCACATAAGTTGTTTTCCTGATTGTCATGGCAAGGGCTAAATGATATTCCCAGGCTTGCCGTCTCGGCCATTTCTGACTTGTGTGGGTAACGGATTCTTCAGTCCCCCCCCCCACACGTTTAAGATTGGAGTCCGGCCGACCCAGGGCTGCGATCTTAAACCTAAAATCAAATCCAGGGCTGACGATCTTAAAGTTGAGAGCTGTAGGATCTTATACCTGATGCGGTATAGCTGAGTACATAATCTATATCGCATACCACTGACCAGCCATTTGTACCTACTTCAAGATCTTTGCCCAAAACCAGCCCTGCGATCTTAAACCTTAAATTCCTAAATCCAGGGTCTCAAGATCGTAAACCTGGGAATCTTAAACGTGTGGCGGCGGTGTAATTGGATTGTAGCTCTGTCGCTCACGGGCCATTCTGTCCGCGTCACGAGCTTGCCATCCCTCCCTCGTTCCCTACTAGCCTTTGTCTTTCTGCCACTTTTGGCCGTTGATGCTATGCCGTCACCATTTCTTTAAAGATTATTTTCTGGCATATTCAATGTTTCTATTATTGGGGCTGCTACGGTTCATTCCCATTTGGCGTCATCTTCGCATTTGGCATCTTACCCTAGCTGAGCCTATCATCAGGCCTACATTGTCAACAGACATTCCATCCTGTCTAGTGTGTCCTTCCTTTAGCCAAGGCAAGTCGCCGTGAGGTCCTCAGCTCCGCCCCTGCACAGACCCAATAGCAGCCGCTGCTGACTCCATCAATACGTACATGTACCCCATGTCATGCACAAGTCCTTCATCCCATGTTTGTTGTGAAGAGGCCGTGGGTGCAATCCATGCGCTGGCTACCCCAGTGGCACGCAAGAGTGTCACGTGGCATCGCTACTCATCGCACTATTCTGGCGTGTTATCAGGGCGCGCACGTGGGACTATCAGGGCGTGTGCGTGATGTTTGCCTGCAGGGACAGACACCTGGTGGTCCTCATTTCCTGATAACTATCCGTGCTCCCCAACTGTTACACATCAGACGATTCAGGCCCACACATTCGTCATGCACTTGTCGTACATTCGTCTTGCATTTGTCATATATTTGTCATGCATTTGTCATGCATCCGTCTTACATTTGCCCGCATGAGCCACCGACTATCGTGTGCCTCGTCTTCTTTCCGCGTCACACATATCCTCACGATTACTTGCAAAGACACTCCGTGCCATTCGCCTGCTTCTGTCCCCCCCCCCTGGCAGGTGGAGGCGTCGGTGCTCCACACATGCATCCCCTTGCCGGAGTCGCTCGTACAGCCGGTGCTGCAGCCCAACTACTACAACGACAAGCGGTTTCGCTATGAGCTCAGCATGGACCAGGTGTGTGTGGGGGGGGGCTCGTGTTGTGTCGGCAAGCAAACAGTCTTTCGTTCGGTGGCCTGGGAGAAGTGGTGGCTTCCTTTCTCCAGGCTGGCAAGTTCGCGAGACCTCGCTGGCCTGGCATGCAGGTCACAATTTTGCCGTTGCATGCATGGCTCCCTTGTTGAAGTTACCAGCACAGGAGTATCATCGGTGGCAACACGTGGGTAGGAGTGAAGCTACCAACACAGGGGTGTGATCGGTGGCAACACGTGGGTAGGGGTGAAGCTACCAACACAGGAATGTGGTCGGTGGCAACACGTGGGTAGGGGTGAAGCTACCAACACAGGAGTGTGATCGGTGGCAACACGTGGGTAGGGGTGAAGCTACCAACACAGGAGTGTGATCGGTGGCAACACGTGGGTAGGAGTGAAGCTACCAACACAGGAGTGTGATCGGTGGCAACACGTGGGTAGGGGTGAAGCTACCAACACAGGAGTGTGATCGGTGGCAACACGTGGGTAGGGGTGAAGCTACCAACACAGGAGTGTGATCGGTGGCAACACGTGGGTAGGGGTGAAGCTACCAACACAGGAGTGTGATCAGTGGCAACACGTGGGTAGGGGTGAAGCTACCAACACAGGAGTGTGGTCGGTGGCAACACGTGGGTAGGGGTGAAGCTACCAACACAGGAGTGTGATCGGTGGCAACACGTGGGTAGGGGTGAAGCTACCAACACAGGGGTGTGATCAGTGGCAACACGTGGGTAGGGGTGAAGCTACCAACACAGGAGTGTGATCGGTGGCAACACGTGGGTAGGGGTGAAGCTACCAACACAGGAGTGTGGTCGGTGGCAACACGTGGGTAGGGGTGAAGCTACCAACACAGGAGTGTGATCGGTGGCAACACGTGGGTAGGGGTGAAGCTACCAACACAGGAGTGTGATCGGTGGCAACACGTGGGTAGGGGTGAAGCTACCAACACAGGAGTGTGATCGGTGGCAACACGTGGGTAGGGGTGAAGCTACCAACACAGGAGTGTGATCGGTGGCAACACGTGGGTAGGGGTGAAGCTACCAACACAGGGGTGTGGTCGGTGGCAACACGTGGGTAGGGGTGAAGCTACCAACACAGGAGTGTGATCAGTGGCAACACGTGGGTAGGGGTGAAGCTACCAACACAGGGGTGTGATCAGTGGCAACACGTGGGTAGGAGTGAAGCTACCAACACAGGGGTGTGATCAGTGGCAACACGTGGGTAGGGGTGAAGCTACCAACACAGGAGTGTGATCGGTGGCAACACGTGGGTAGGGGTGAAGCTACCAACACAGGAGTGTGATCGGTGGCAACACGTGGGTAGGGGTGAAGCTACCAACACAGGAGTGTGATCGGTGGCAACACGTGGGTAGGGGTGAAGCTACCAACACAGGGGTGTGATCGGTGGCAACACGTGGGTAGGGGTGAAGCTACCAACACAGGGGTGTGATCAGTGGCAACACGTGGGTAGGGGTGAAGCTACCAACACAGGAGTGTGATCGGTGGCAACACGTGGGTAGGAGTGAAGCTACCAACACAGGAGTGTGGTCGGTGGCAACACGTGGGTAGGGGTGAAGCTACCAACACAGGAGTGTGATCGGTGGCAACACGTGGGTAGGGGTGAAGCTACCAACACAGGGGTGTGATCGGTGGCAACACGTGGGTAGGGGTGAAGCTACCAACACAGGAGTGTGATCGGTGGCAACACGTGGGTAGGGGTGAAGCTACCAACACAGGAGTGTGATCGGTGGCAACACGTGGGTAGGGGTGAAGCTACCAACACAGGGGTGTGGTCGGTGGCAACACGTGGGTAGGGGTGAAGCTACCAACACAGGAGTGTGATCGGTGGCAACACGTGGGTAGGGGTGAAGCTACCAACACAGGAGTGTGATCGGTGGCAACACGTGGGTAGGGGTGAAGCTACCAACACAGGAGTGTGATCGGTGGCAACACGTGGGTAGGGGTGAAGCTACCAACACAGGAGTGTGATCGGTGGCAACACGTGGGTAGGGGTGAAGCTACCAACACAGGAGTGTGATCGGTGGCAACACGTGGGTAGGGGTGAAGCTACCAACACAGGAGTGTGATCGGTGGCAACACGTGGGTAGGGGTGAAGCTACCAACACAGGAGTGTGATCGGTGGCAACACGTGGGTAGGAGTGAAGCTACCAACACAGGAGTGTGATCGGTGGCAACACGTGGGTAGGGGTGAAGCTACCAACACAGGAGTGTGATCGGTGGCAACACGCGGGTAGGGGTGAAGCTACCAACACAGGAGTGTGATCGGTGGCAACACGTGGGTAGGGGTGAAGCTACCAACACAGGAGTGTGGTCGGTGGCAACACGTGGGTAGGGGTGAAGCTACCAACACAGGAGTGTGATCGGTGGCAACACGTGGGTAGGGGTGAAGCTACCTACACAGGGGTGTGATCGGTGGCAACACCTGGGTAGGAGTGAAGCTACCAACACAGGAGTGTGATCGGTGGCAACACGTGGGTAGGGGTGAAGCTACCAACACAGGAGTGTGATCGGTGGTAACACGTGGGTAGGGGTGAAGCTACCAACACAGGGGTGTGGTCGGTGGCAACACGTGGGTAGGGGTGAAGCTACCAACACAGGAGTGTGATCAGTGGCAACACGTGGGTAGGGGTGAAGCTACCAACACAGGAGTGTGATCGGTGGCAACACGTGGGTAGGGGTGAAGCTACCAACACAGGGGTGTGATCAGTGGCAACACGTGGGTAGGAGTGAAGCTACCAACACAGGGGTGTGATCAGTGGCAACACGTGGGTAGGGGTGAAGCTACCAACACAGGAGTGTGATCGGTGGCAACACGTGGGTAGGGGTGAAGCTACCAACACAGGAGTGTGATCGGTGGCAACACGTGGGTAGGGGTGAAGCTACCAACACAGGAGTGTGGTCGGTGGCAACACGTGGGTAGGGGTGAAGCTACCAACACAGGGGTGTGATCGGTGGCAACACGTGGGTAGGGGTGAAGCTACCAACACAGGGGTGTGATCAGTGGCAACACGTGGGTAGGGGTGAAGCTACCAACACAGGAGTGTGATCGGTGGCAACACGTGGGTAGGAGTGAAGCTACCAACACAGGAGTGTGGTCGGTGGCAACACGTGGGTAGGGGTGAAGCTACCAACACAGGAGTGTGATCGGTGGCAACACGTGGGTAGGGGTGAAGCTACCAACACAGGGGTGTGATCGGTGGCAACACGTGGGTAGGGGTGAAGCTACCAACACAGGAGTGTGATCGGTGGCAACACGTGGGTAGGGGTGAAGCTACCAACACAGGAGTGTGATCGGTGGCAACACGTGGGTAGGGGTGAAGCTACCAACACAGGGGTGTGGTCGGTGGCAACACGTGGGTAGGGGTGAAGCTACCAACACAGGAGTGTGATCGGTGGCAACACGTGGGTAGGGGTGAAGCTACCAACACAGGAGTGTGATCGGTGGCAACACGTGGGTAGGGGTGAAGCTACCAACACAGGAGTGTGATCGGTGGCAACACGTGGGTAGGGGTGAAGCTACCAACACAGGAGTGTGATCGGTGGCAACACGTGGGTAGGGGTGAAGCTACCAACACAGGAGTGTGATCGGTGGCAACACGTGGGTAGGGGTGAAGCTACCAACACAGGAGTGTGATCGGTGGCAACACGTGGGTAGGGGTGAAGCTACCAACACAGGAGTGTGATCGGTGGCAACACGTGGGTAGGAGTGAAGCTACCAACACAGGAGTGTGATCGGTGGCAACACGTGGGTAGGGGTGAAGCTACCAACACAGGAGTGTGATCGGTGGCAACACGTGGGTAGGGGTGAAGCTACCAACACAGGAGTGTGATCGGTGGCAACACGTGGGTAGGGGTGAAGCTACCAACACAGGAGTGTGGTCGGTGGCAACACGTGGGTAGGGGTGAAGCTACCAACACAGGAGTGTGATCGGTGGCAACACGTGGGTAGGGGTGAAGCTACCTACACAGGGGTGTGATCGGTGGCAACACCTGGGTAGGAGTGAAGCTACCAACACAGGAGTGTGATCGGTGGCAACGTGTTGGCAGGGTAGTGGGGCTGGTTGGCGCCCGTCTGTCGTTCTCCTGTACACATCCTTTTTTGATTTTGCCCATTTCCATTGATAGTCTCTCCGTTGTTGTTCAATAGGTAATCGCTTTTAGTGCTTGCTTGGCGTGTAGTGCAAGCGCACTCACTATGTATTCCAGGAGCGTGGTCTGCGTTGTCTGCGTTGAGTAATGGCTTGCGGCTGCCGGGCGTCTCGTCAAGATGTGCGCCACCTCTTGCCTCGTGTGCGCGGTTGAGACGATCGCGCATGTGCTGTTGCTGCTGTGCCAACAGCTGGACTAGCTCAGGGCCCTCTTGGATGCGTGCTGATACGCGTTCCTGCCCTACTTGTGGATCTATGCCTACCAACCCCCCACCCTGCAGGTGGACCAGCTGATCGCCCTCTTCCTTCCACCCCCATCGCCGGTCGCCATGCTGTCACTCCCCACGCGCGGACGTCGGCAGCTGACCCTGCCAACCTCGCAAGACCAGGACGCGCCGTCGCCACAACTTTTGCCCACGCGGTCTTCCCTTGCACGCGCTGGGTTGGATGCGGCCGCACCTTCCTCAGGGCCCCCCCATGATGCGCGGCAGATCATCCGCCTGGGCCGCAAGCGCCGGTGGCAGGGCAGTGGCGATGATGATGGCAATGATGATGTCAGCGAGATAGGGGCCGGGGGGCAGGACCGTGCATGGTCGGGTGGTGGCGAGCCTGTGGCAGCAGAGGGCTCAAGCCTGCACGTGCCGTCAAGGATGGCAGGGTGGGGCGGTGGATGGGGCACCGGTGGCGACGGTGTCGCTGCTGTTTCTGCCGCACGCGGTAATGGTGGTTATTGTGACCCCAATAGCAGCCTCAGTGACTACGGCAATGGTGCCTGGGGGGGGATGACATCAGCGGGCTGGCCCGGTGGAGACGGCCTGGGTTATGCGAATGGTGGGGGTGCCTGGTCCGGCCACGTTACAGGTGGCCACCAGGGTGACGCGTCGTCCCTGGAGAACCTGCCTGTGCATGATGAGTACAATGTGGAAGGCTACAGGCAGGGAGGTTATGCCACGGGAGGCTACGGCACGGAAAGCTACAGTGACCGTACGGGATCCTATAGTGATGCCGGTGGGTACCGTGAGCTCAGTGTGTACGATGGGTATAGTGGCCGCGAAGGCTATGCTGGCTACAAGGTGGCGAGTGGCTACACCGCGGATTACAGCGGCTATGCGGCCGTGAACGGCAGTGGGTACAGTAACCATGGCAACTACAGTGACCTCAACGACCAGAACGTCACCAACGGCTACAGTGCACTCAACGGCAATACTGGCGGCTACAGCGCACTCAACGGCACTGCTGGCTACAGCAGCCAGAGGAACTACAGTGACCGCGGCGCGTACAGTGAGTATGGTGGCTACAATGGCTACAGTGACTGCTATGGCGACACAGTGACCCCAGCGGGGGCGGACTACCCCAACCCACCAAGCAGCTACCATGACCACAGCGCCTCCGCGGCGCTGCAGGTGACGGTTCGCACGCAAGAGATGCGTGCGGTGCGCGTGGTCGATCGCAGCGGTGGCAGCGCGCTCCCTCGCCCGCGCGCCGCGTCCACCAACCCACGTTCCTCCAACAATCCGACCAAGCCCAGCCCAGCCAAAAGGCTTAAAGTGTCCGGCACGCCATCCACAAAGGGTGCGCCCACAGCAAGCAGCGTGCCCCCGGCAAAAGGTCTGACCGCATCAAAGGACGTCCCCGCAGCAAAGGGTGCGCCCGCAGCAAAGGGTGCGCCTGCAGCAAGCAGTGTGCCCCCAGCCAAGGGTTCGACGGCATTTAAGGACGCGCCCGCAGCAAAGGGTGCAGCCACATCAAAGGACGCGCTCGCAGCAAAGGGTGCAGCCGCCACCGCCAGCAAAGCGCCGGCAAGCAAGGCGGCCGCGACCCCCCCCAGCGCAGGCAAGGCGGGCAAGCCAGAGAGTGCGCGCGCAGGAGCACCCGCATCCACCCAGCCAACGAGCAAGCCAGGGACAACCCAGGGTGCGAACCAGGGAAGCAAGGCACATCCGGCAGCAAAGGCAAGTTCGCAGGCTACCGGCAAGGCTGGCGTTCCCGCCTCCAAGCCTCAGGCGCCATTAAAGCAAGCCCAGGCTGGTGTTGCAGGGGGCAGCAAGGCTGTTGTCACGGGCAAGGGCGCAAGCGTGCAGCAGCCTAGGGTCGCTGCCACGGCCGTTGCAGGGGGCAGTAGTGTGGTTTCCGCCCGCGATGGCGGCAACAGTACGGGCAAGGCGGCAATGGCTTCACCCGCTGGTGACGGGAGGCAGGGGCCAGCTAGTGGCGCGGATGACCACGCCGACGACAATGTTGGCAAGGGCAGCCCTTTTTCTGCAGAGGGCAGCGAGGAGGGTGAGCGAGGTGGGGGGGGCCATCATGGGCGAGGGCAGAGAAATGGGGTGTTTGAGGAAGGAGGTGGGGATGAGAAGCGGCTGCGACCGTGGCTGGACTTGAACAGTGAGGGCGGCGGGGCGCAGGATGGGGGGGACGACGGTGCAGGGCAGGGCAGTGAGTCGGAGGCAAGCGGGGAAGAGGACTTCATTAGCTTAGAGTGACCTGTGAACAGGACTACATCAGCTCAGAGTGACCGGTGCTGAGGACTAAATTTACCTTAGAGTTACTGGTGATGATGACTGCATATTAGCTCAGAGTGACTGGTGAATAGGACTACTTTAGCTCAGAGTGACCGACTAAAGTAGTATATACGTTTCCATCCGTTCCGGTTTAACCTTGCGGTGACGACACAGTGCACTTACTCTACCTAGTTCGGTTATGCTACTTACAGACTTACCTACCTGCGTAACCTGCTTGCTCGTGCACCAGCGTGCGCAAGTCAGCCTACTTGTCGCTACCTTCCGACCTACCCCTTTCCCGACCGAACCCCCCCCCCCTAGCCTACCCACTTGGTGGTAGTACCAACGTTACTCCTCACCTACGTTACTCTTTACCTAGTGAGAAGGGGGAGAAGTAGTAGTCAGGGGGAACAACCCATCTGTTTGTGCGTGTGACGGAAGCAAGTGCAACCGCGCTGACCCCTGGCACAGGCCCGCCCCCTCAAACAAGTCTCGGCAAGGCGTTCCCCCCTGGTACACCCTCGTTGCTCCAAACAATGGCAGGCAGGCCGTTCGCCATGCACGCTGCGACAAAGGATGCACATATGCTGTGCGCGCTGCTGGTCCCTCCCTTGCGCACATGCTGTGCACAAACGCCAGCAGTAAGGTGACGTCCTTGATGGCTGTCCAGGTACCCTTGACAGCGCCCCTTGCGGCACCGGCGCTGGCCACCGCACCTCCGCTGGTACCTACATACGGTGCCACCTGGCAGTACCCTGCTGGTACTTGCGGCCGCGTCCCACCAACTGGCTTCGAATCATGACCAGCTGCGGTCGCCCGTCACCACCAGTGTCTGTGCGTGGCCTGGCCCATCACTCATGCGTTACCAGTGCTGTGTGACCCGGGGCCAATGACCAACTGTGCCTGACCAACGGATGCTTGGCCGGGGGACGGTCGCATGACCTGGCACAAAGTGCATGGCTGCTGGGTGGAAAACAGCGCCCGCAACCGCTTGTTGGGCTTTGACATGGCCTAATAGCCTACCCCCAGGGCGAAGCCACCCCTAAGGGCAAGCCACCCCCCCGCCCCGAAATGTAGGTCACCGCCGAGGGCACACCGCTTCTTAAATGGCACTCTACGCTTAGAGCCAAGCCACTCCCAAAGGCAAGCGGCTACCCAGGGCATTGCTGGTTCGGCAAAGGTGGGAGCATGGTGAAGTGAGATGGCAACAGGGTGGCATCCTCCAGGCCAAGGGGATGGCATCAACAAAGTCATCAGGCCAAGGGGAGGACAATCAGGACATCAAGAGCCAGCAAGGCGGTGCGCCATCAATCGGCGTGCGCCCACCGCATCCACCCGTGCTTCAACCGGCGCGCATTTTTTCGACCCTCCAAGCCTGCATCCCGTGGCACCGCATCACCGGGTCATCCGGGCGGCACGCCACAGGGTGGTGAGGCAACCAGCGCATGTGCCCTGCCCTTGGCAGGAATGGGGGCTTGCGTACGGCCTTGTTCGCAGCAGTCAGTGCCAGCGAGCGGCCGCAAGGTCGCGCGCCCGGCTGTGAAACGTTGCACTCTCTCATGGCTTCGTGAACCTTTTGTGGCTCTTTCCCCGATGCCCCGTGGGGGTTGCCCTTTCCTCGATGCTGTGAGGGGGTGGCTCTTTCCTCGATGCCCCGTGGGGGTTGCCCTTTCCTCGATGCTGTGAGGGGGTCACGTGCCGCCGTCTGCGCACCAAGGGAAGGCTACCGCACACGACGATTGCGGTGGGCCCCACTCATATACAAGCAGGAACACCTGGTCGTGTGTTGGGGTGCATCGCCGGCTGAGGCCTGTCTACCGCGTCTGCTGTCCCTTGCCTTTTGAGTGAACATGACCACCGGGCATTCCACGGCATATACCACCACATGGTCGTCGGCATGCGCACGGCTCGCTGTCAAGGCGGTCAAGTTCCAGGCGGTCCGATGGGCAGGGTGTGCCGCTGGTTTGCTGCATGTCAGGTGCATGGCAGCACCTGACTGTTGCCCAGATGTGGTGCCCTGCCACCAAGTATGGGATCCAACCCACCTGAGAGGTGGTTGCCACGCCAGAGCGACGTGCCAGCCATGGCCCTCTCGTAACACCCGGCGGTTTGCTCACGCCCGAGCCATGCGGTGGCCGCGCAAGCCCCTGGTGTCCCCCTGCTCAACCCGGTGAACAAGTGCCCTAGTATAGGTCGCGTGCTTACGTGGTATATGTGCGGGGTCATGCTTACTTGGTGCGCAGTTCCCAGATTGAAAGGGCCACAGAAAGGGCCCTGGCCTTCGACAAGGGCCGCATCCCCCAAACAAACACAGAGGGGCAAAGGGGGGTGGCATCTGAAAGCCAGGGGGGTCGCATCGCATGATCCTGTCTAGTTGCTGACATACCGTGCCTGCCAGCCCCCTGGACAAGCAGCCGCTGGCCGGGGACCCAGGTGGGCACCTGTCAAGGTCAGGCACCTGTCGAGATCAGGCAGCGATCAAGGTCAGGCACCTGCCAAGAGCAGGCATTGCGTCTGTCGACCTCTGTGCAGCACGCCCCCCGGTGGGGGACCCGAACAAATGCCGCCGTAACGGCCCAGCTGCATGCCCCGTGCGCTTGACCACATCACGCCACAGGAGTTGTCTGCGATACAGCCGCCCAGGGGCACTTGCTTTTGTGCTCCTTGTCCCATGCTTGCTCGGCAATTGGCCCCCAACTACAATTGTGGCCGCATGTTTTACAAGCTGTGTGGGAGGGGTCGGCCACTGCTGACATGTTGGGCGGCAGGGGGGGGGGGGGAAGCGCCGCCTTTCCTCTCAACAGCTTACGGCTGTCTACTGCCCCCGCGTCAGTTTTCCATGCCAGCGGCTCTGATAACGGAATGCATGCCCTCTGTTGCCACTGTGGGCACTGCCCCGTTTGGCGTGGGTGTTGACAAACAATGCCAGCCGTGGTGGGGCCAACGCCAGCCATGGGGGGTCCTGTCGGCGTTGGGGGGTGACCCGGGGCGGTTCGCTTCCGCGGATGTCACTACCCTGGTCAGTAACGCGCAGAGCAGCGTGTCCAGCTGCGGCGTCCAACGGGGTGGCACCGGGGGCCCACGTGCTCGGCCCAGACATGAGCTTGAGGGGGCCTGGCGGGGGTCCCAGCTTGCCACCCCCGCTGCTGTGGGTTGACGGCACTGTCTGGATTGGTAATGACCACTGCAGGCTGCTGGACATCATGGGCTTCCTGCTGGTGACAGCAAGCTCGCTGGACCACCCACGTGGGCATATGTAGGCAGCTCTTTGCGCAAAAGTCTAAAGGATGGGCCAAACCCGAAGCCTTACCGTGTAATCCCTGTAAACAGTTAGGGCGTTCCAACGGCTTCAGAGAGCAGCCCTGTGGTCCCGGCCCCTCTTGTGGTGTCCCCATTGGGATGGCGCAAGTCCTCCCCCCTGGGATGGCGGGTTCTGAACACGACACCAGCCTGCGGTGCTGCTGCAGAGCTGTGTGGCTGGGGAGCAAACACGGCGCCATGCGGCAGTAGGACTGTAGCCAGATGGTTTGACATGTTTGTACCGGTGGGTGCCCCCGCTTCTGATATGGTTAGGCACAGTGTGGCTAGGCCAGCGTTGGCGGGGCAGGTCCACACAGCAACCAGGTGGATGTCTGCCGGTGGGTAGGGCTTGAGCCGTTCGTGTGGGCCCTCTAGCGGGGTGTCATGCGAAGATGGGTGAGGCAAGGGACTACACCTGCCTCCTGTCGCTATGGTGCAGGATCCCACACCTGTCTTCTTGTTGAGCGTGTTCCCTAGAATGCAGTGAGGTAGGTCTGCTTGGTATAGGTTCGCCTGGATTGTCACGGTGCGGGTGACCGGAGGAGTCTAAGGCATCCGGTGACTTGGCCATCATTGGGAAGTCCTAGTCACGTCCTCAAGGTACCTAAAGAAGCGGCAGAACCTGGACAGCCCATGTGCAGGGGATAGCGGGACGCGCCGTTGTGGTGGATTGACCACCCAGGGGGCGGGGCGCTTTTTGCCCATCATGCTGTGATGGTCTGGCCCTTTGTTGGCATTTCAGGAACAAAGTCGCGATTTGAAGTGTTTCAGCATGCTGTCGTAGAATCAGCGCATGCATGATTCTACATGAGGACAACAGCTCCAGGCCCAGCCCACTGTATTTCCCTGAATCCTACCTATCAAGGAGACTACCTATGTATGTTTTGCTAAAACGTATGAGCAATCTTACCCTTGCTACCCTTGGAGGAACGGGCTCATGCCCAGCAGCCTCCAGGTTTGTCTTTATATTAAGTGAGACAATTATTCCTGACTATGGAGGTAGATATTGTAGGTTGGTTTTGTAGATAGCTTGTAGATAGCTTAGACCGGTAGAATTGCGTGTACCCACCCACCCATCCATCCATTAATAAGGAACATAACTCCGTTGGGAGTACACGGAGAAGGGGCATATGGCTTTTAATACATTCTGGGCTACTTCCTGCAAGGGTGGGGATGTAAACGACACTTGCTCTAGGTGCAGCAATGGCACCTGCACCACCACGATCTATAGAGCCCGGTTAAAGGCCCGTCATGGGGTGGAAGATCATCATGGCTAGACAAAGGCTAGGGCGTGGCTTCTCATCAGAGAGCGACTCTCTGTATAGGCAGGGCTGAGCTAAATTCTTCATGCAACATCCATTAAAAATTAAAATTAAATTATAACATGCCTCCGTTGGGAGATCATGTAGCACATATTCCATGATGGATGGGGTGGAGGAAGCCGCGTAATCGAACTATCCTAACTCTAAGCTATCTAGTCTAGAAAATCCTAACTACACTACTCATCAAAACGCCGCCTCCGCTTGGGGGGAGGGGGCTTGCCCACAGGGTCGGGCGTGTGCGCCTTGAAAATCCTCTTCCACCGCGTCTTGTCCTGCATGGCAGTCCAAAGACGGGAGAGAGAGTGGATTAAAAATTAAATTAAATTAAATTATAACATGCCTCCGTTGGGAGATCATGTAGCACATATTCCATGATGGAATGGGGTGGAGGAAGCCGCGTAATCGAACTATCCTAACTCTAAGCTATCTAGTCTAGAAAATCCTAACTACACTACTCATCAAAACGCCGCCTCCGCTTGGGGGGAGGGGGCTTGCCCACAGGGTCGGGCGTGTGCGCCTTGACAATCCTCTTCCACCGCGTCTTGTCCTGCATGGCAGTCCACAGACGGGAGAGAGAGTGGATGCGGTGCTCAAACTGGGCGGGGACCACTAGGTCGTCCAGCAACATCTGGATGTAGGTCGTGACAGGTTTCCCAGTACCCTTTTGGGAATGCCCTCGGGGCCAGGCCAGGTCAGAATGTGTCGCCCTGGCTGGCCAAGCCGCTGGGGGCCGGCCAGGCCAAGGGCGGTGTCGACCTGGCTGGTGCGGGCAAGGTGTCCTACAAATGCTATCCTACGCTGCCTAATCTCGTCCGAAATACGAGGCATGCCATGATACAAAGATTCTGATGACGGACGCTCGGAAAAACCTACGTTAAGGACCTGTCGGAGCATCCTGTAAACCATGCCGTCTAGCCTAGCTGCCAGTTTGGGTGGGATGGTCCACGCCTCGGCGCCATACGTGAGCACCGTGAGGACGAGGACCTTGAAGAGCATGCGCTTGCGGTGCTCGCCCACTAGGCCCTTCGAGCGCCAGTAGGTTTTGAGCGAACGGAGCTTGGCCCAGGCAAGGCCGATGCGGGTGTCCACATCGTCGGCAGTGTCAGGAAGCCAACTCCCCAACAGCTTGAAGCGGTCGCGGAACGGGACCTCCGTCCCGTCGAGCAGGCGCGGCAGCGGTGGTGTACTGGAGGCCCCAATCACCATCGCCTCAGTTTTGACACTAATCTCCAACCCCACCGCCCGCACCTCCAGGCCCAGACGTACAGTCCAGCCATGAGGTCTGAATGTGCTCGGGGCTCTCGATGAGGGTGGTGTCATCCGCATGAATCAGGTCGGCAAGGCGGTAACCAGGTCTAACCCCGCCGTGCTCTTTCACGTTAAGGATGTCCAAGCCTGGCTCGAACCCCTTAAGAGCAGTAAAGCGCGCACGTGCCCGGCGCATGACGTGATCCACGACAATAATGAACAGGTATGGGGACAGGACACAACCTTGCCACACCCCGTGGTGAAGGGGGAATGGTGGGGTGGTGCCTTCCGCAGTCCGCACTACTGCCTGTGAGCCCTCATACAGTCGGCGAATGGCAGCAATAAACGCAGGAGGTACCCGATCCAGAGCTAGGATGGCCCAAAGAGCCTCCCAGAGAACCGTGTCAAAGGCCTTGATATAGTCAACAAAAATGAAGACCAGCGGCAAACTGTCAGGGGGAAGGCGACGCACCTCCTCCATCAAGTACCGGCGCGCGACAAACACAGCCATGACAGTGTTACGACCACGACGGAAACCCATCTGAGACTCACCCAGGTGTGGGTCCAGCGCGGCGCGGAGCCTGTGCAGCATCATGCGCATGAAGACCTTCAGCGCGGCGCTTTGGAAGCCGGCAGTCACGTGTCTATTAATTAATTATAATTAATAGGCCATATGCCCCTTCTCAAGGGCTATGTGCTACATATACTCCCAACGGAGTTATGTTCCTAATTAATTAATTAATTAATGCATCCACCCCATCCCACCTACCGAAAATTTCCCTGAGTGACTATCAAGGAGACAACCAGCGGAGGCCAGAAATCGGGAGAACTATGCTCACGTGACGCAGTTACGTGTAAATTAATTCTCGATTGGCGGCAGATGACCATTCAGACAGCCTGAGCGTTGCCCGTTCCTTCTCCTATCGGGCCGGCACCTGCAGGGCCGGTCGCCTGCATGCACGGGCCGGCCGGCATGCAGTAACTCGGTATATATAGCTCTTTGCGCCCTGGTTCCTTGGGTACCATCGTCAAGACCGAGGTTGGTCGATGCGTCGTGAAATTGCGAGTCGATCATGACAAATCTAGCTGACCTACTTAACTCGATGACCAAATCAAATTAAATTAAATTAATTTGTAACATATCTCCGTTGGGAGTACATGTAGCCCATATCCCTGAGAAGGGGCATATGGCTTTTAATACATTGATCTGGCTACTTCCTGCAAGGGTAGGCCTACCCAGGTGCAAACTACGCCTGCTCTGGGTGCACAAAGTGCACCTGCACACCACTATGTATTCCAGCACCTAGGGCGCGGACATTAAATTATTAATATAACATGCCTCCGTTGGGAGATCATGTAGCACAAATTCCTTGATGGATGGGTGGGGTACGCTTTAGCTTTTGTATAGCAATGATGATCTTCCCCACCTATGACGGGCTCCCCTTCGCTGGGAGTTGCCCGAGACTCTGGTTGGTGCAGGTGCCCTAGTGCACCTGGAGCAAGTGTTGTTTACATTCCCACCGGCCCTTGCAGGAAGTCGCTCAGAATGTATTATAGGCCATATGCCGCCCCTTCTCAAGGGCTACGTGCTACAGATACTCCCAACGGAGTTTGTTCCTAATTAATTAATTAATCAATGGGTGGGGTGGAGGAAGCCGGCAAGCCGCATAATCGAACTAATCTAACTCTAAGCTATCTAGTCTAGAAAATCCTAACTACACTACTCAGCAAAACGCCCCTTCCTCTTAGGGGTGGGTGGCTTGCCCACAGGTGAGCCTTGACAATCTTCTGCCACCGCGTCTTGTTCTGCATGGCAGTCCAAAGAAGGGAGAGAAGGGGCGCGGACATAGGGGGGGAGATTATCATGGCTATACAAATATGGCTAGGGCATGGCTTCTCAGCAGAGAGTGACTCTCTGCATAGGCAGAGCTTGGCTAAATTCTTAATGCATCATCCATGGGGAGTCCCATTATAGGCAGTCTAGCTTGGGTAGGCCGCCCTCGTGGAGGCCTACGAGCACGCTCAGGACGCGGAGGCGGCCCGGTGCATCGCGGATGCCAAGGCCTGCCAGGCTCGCAACCAGGGCAAGGACATGTGGTACCACCTCGACCGGCTCGGCGGCCGGCGGCAGTGCACCCCGGTGGAGCACACGGGGGACGGCACGGCGCCGGTCAGCCTTGACCGCTGGTTGGCCCACAATGTTTCCTTGACCGGTGGGGCTCGCGCCCCCCCCCGCCGCTTCACCCCGAGACGGCCGCCCGCCTCGGGGTTGCCGGACCCCCGCCGCCGCCAGCACCCCCCTCCTCGGCCGCGGACTACCAAGTCCCCGCCTTGCAGGAGGGCTGCCTTGCCACTGACGACATCGTCCACCCCTTCACTTTGAAGGAATTGGACGGCACCCTTGCTCGCCTGCGGTACGATGTGGCGGTCGGTGCCGACCACCTTTCTGCTGAGCTGCTGATGTCTAATCACCAAGAAAATGTCCTCAAATGAGGACATTTTTAAGCATAGATACCATTTGTGGCATCTACCCGCAAGCGTCCCTCACATTAAAGCTCACGTCGGAGGATACTCATTGCAATTACCTCGATCTTAACATTACCCATAACAAGAAGGGCTGGCGTACGGCTATCTATGATAAGCGCAAGGATCCTAAATACCAGCAAATTCCTTTTATTCGTTACCCCGATATTCACAGTCTCCTTTCCCACACAGCAAAATATGGTGTTGTTCTTTCTCAGTTACATCGTTTTTCCCGTCTTTGTTCTTATCGTGTTGATTTCATCACGACTCTTGTTGAACTCTTGCAGCGTTTATTGGTCAAAGACTATGACCGAGCCATTATGCTCCGTCAAGTCCGATGTTTTTTGCAACGTCACCCACATCTGTTCGGTGCTGCCCCTTGGCACAAGCTCTACAAACAGGTCGTGGACCGGCTGGATCGCATAGTATCTCCGCACATCTGAACCCTGTGATGCCAGATCTCCTTTGCGGCCGTTCCGAGCTTGGCACTGGATTCGTTGTCCACATCGTCGCGTCGCTGCCGCAACACGATGTTTTCTGGCATCCGCGGGCTTTTGGTTCCCGCCGCACATTTGAAAGTGCTGTCCTCCGGCTTTTTGCCTTTGCACCGTGTGCAGTTCTTGGACGTTTGGAATCATGGCATGGCTAACGTGATGACTGACTAGCTAGACCTTTTCAGTGGTTTTCCATTTGCGGGTATTTCCTCGTAAATGGTGGGAGAGCGATCGCAGCAATGGTGCTCACCACTAGACACTCCCGGCCAGTTAGGCTAGAAACACACGCCCTGATCAAGCATGCTGTTTCCGGCCCCACCGTCTAGGTCATCTAGTCGCTCCACACGTAAGCCAGCCATAATTTCAATGCACAAGGATACACATTTCCATCACCATTCATCTTCATCATCCTGAACGACTCGAAAACGCGGAAAAGATAACGGCAGGCTCGAGCTACCATGGTCCGGATTCTCCCGATTTCTGGCCTGCGCTGGTTGTCTCTTTGATAGATACCATTTGTAATAACTCACACATGTCAACAAATCCATGGGTACGGTATGGAACCATGTTCATTTATGATATGTTCAAGAGTTGCAATGCTTAACATCCATGAAATATGATCATTGTATAATTGTTTACAATTTATGAATGCAGGGGGGTCGCTACGCGAGTGACCAAATAGCACTCAAGTCAACAATATGCCAAGAAAGAAGGCATGGCCAGGTCATGGCTGGTCCTGAAAATGCACCCAGGGTGCCCACAGCATGTCTATGTTACACCCTCGCAGTCCTAGACCCTGCAGCCTGCCAGGGGGGGGCACAAAATGTAACTGGCAGCCAGGGACCATGGTGCAGGCCAAACAGCAGGTGTAAAGCTAGCTCAGTCCAAAGAGTGAAATATGAAGCAAATACTTGCCAAGGTTAGGTCCATGATCGTTAGTAGAGGCTCGGCTGCCACCACGGTGCTAAACCATGATGCTGAACCCTTACGTTATATATGAAACATATACTGCAAAGAGGCACAAGTTGTAACACAAGCACAATGTAAACATGACAAGCTCAAGTTTCCAAGCCAGTCTTGATCACTTGGACATGAGTTGAAGCATTAGAAACATATGGGCAACATACCAGCAAGCCTTGAAAAACTTCTCAGCAACAAGGCAGTATATGTGTTGAATCAAACTACCACATCGCAATTAAGCACAGCGACTTCTACTTGCTGCTGTTTTGATAACGCAAGGCCGTTTACCTTTTCAGTGACGCAACGGGAAAAGAAAGTACTGCCCAGCAAACTTCCGTTATTCCCCGGACATAAACGTAATCAAAACCACGAAGTTGGGCATTGAAAGCAACCGGAATTATCACGTCTGCGGGAGTTACAGGTTACAATCCGCTTAACACGCTTACTTAGAACGATGCGGTTGAGAATGACAGTCGGAACCTTGTTCTTGACGTGCGCCCAGGCCGCCAGCTGCGCGGGCCAGCTCAAGAAATATATATTAAAGGACGGTGACGCGTGGGAAGCACCCAGCCTTGCGGCAAAAGAAAAATATGGCTCGCGCTCGCCCTGGTTTTCGCCAGGCGCGACTGCGACATCACGACGAAAAAATAGAGACTCTTTGACGCATGCAACTGCCCAGGTCCCTCTTCTCCCCATGTCGCCCATAAGCCCAGAAGCGTACCATAACCCATACTCGCGATATCCGCAGCGCCTGGGCGGAAAAAGAAATTGTAAAACCGAACTGCGAACTGACCTATCATGCGATCTACGTAGCTCTCAGATTTTCTTCAACAATGCCAAAATCCGTTCATGAACAAAATTTTCGACATATACAAAGCACCTGCACGTGAAGAATAGCATCTTCGAAATCACTAGATGACGATCTAAAATGCTGTCTTCGTCCGGGGCAAAATAATGCCCTATAACATTCAGGCAAGCCTCGGAACTGGCACGACCCCATAGCCGCCACTCGACAAAACACTCGATTGCATTGCGATGTTCTTGCTGTTGTAGGTACTTTTCGTCGCCTCATATTTTCCAGGTACGGTCGACCCCTGTCGACCCCAGGGGCTTGGCGCGCTCAGTACCTATCCCAGTTTCGCGCCAAAACCCACCAAGTGACCCTAGGACCAAATTTGGCGCCAAAACCACGCCCCTGACCCCCCCCGTCTCAAACGAGGACTACGTCCTCAAATGAGGACATTTGGTTTTTGGACACTGAAGACCCCTGATCCGGCGGTTAGGGATCTTCTGCTGGCGTTCTGCAACCGTGTCCTGCTCTCTGACCGGAGCCTCCGCCTGCTGAGTGGCAGACGGCCATCCGCATCATGCTGTACAAGAAGGGCTCTGCTGCTGACCCCGGTAACTAGTAACCGGGGTGTCTGCCTCCAGAGCGCCGCGCTGAAGGTCTTCATATGCGCATGATGCTGCACAGGCTCCGCGCCGCGCTGGACCCACACCTGGGTGAGTCTCAGATGGGTTTCCGTCGTGGTCGTAACACTGTCATGGCTGTGTTTGTCGCGCGCCGGTACTTGATGGAGGAGGTGCGTCGCCTTCCCCCTGACAGTTTGCCGCTGGTCTTCATTTTTGTTGACTATATCAAGGCCTTTGACACGGTTCTCTGGGAGGCTCTTTGGGCCATCCTAGCTCTGGATCGGGTACCTCCTGCGTTTATTGCTGCCATTCGCCGACTGTATGAGGGCTCACAGGCAGTAGTGCGGACTGCGGAAGGCACCACCCCACCATTCCCCCTTCACCACGGGGTGTGGCAAGGTTGTGTCCTGTCCCCATACCTGTTCATTATTGTCGTGGATCACGTCATGCGCCGGGCACGTGCGCGCTTTACTGCTCTTAAGGGGTTCGAGCCAGGCTTGGACATCCTTAACGTGAAAGAGCACGGCGGGGTTAGACCTGGTTACCGCCTTGCCGACCTGATTCATGCGGATCAACACCACCCTCATCGAGAGCCCCGAGCACATTCAGACCTGGCTGGACTGTACGTCTGGGCCTGGAGGTGCGGGCGGTGGGGTTGGAGATTAGTGTCAAAACTGAGGCGATGGTGATTGGGGCCTCCAGTACACCACCGCTGCCGCGCCTGCTCGACGGGACGGAGGTCCCGTTCCGCGACCGCTTCAAGCTGTTGGGGAGTTGGCTTCCCGGCTGACACTGCCGACGATGTGGACACCCGCATCGGCCTTGCCTGGGCCAAGCTCCGTTCGCTCAAAACCTACTGGCGCTCGAAGGGCCTGGGCGAGCACCGCAAGCGCATGCTCTTCAAGGTCCTCGTCCTCACGGTGCTCACGTATGGCGCCGAGGCGTGGACCATCCCACCCAATTAACTGGCAGCTAGGCTAGACGGCATGGTTTACAGGATGCTCCGACAGGTCCTTAACGTAGGTTTTTCCGAGCGTCCGTCATCAGAGTCTTTGTATCATGGCATGCCTCGTATTTCGGACGAGATTAGGCAGCGTAGGATAGCATTTGTAGGACACCTTGCTCGCACCAGCCAGGTCGACACCGCCCTTGGTCTGGCCGGCCCCCACCGGCTTGGCCAGCCAGGGCGACACATTCTGACCTGGCCTGGCCCCGAGGGCATTCCCAAAAGGGTACTGGGAAACCTGTCACGACCTACATCCAGATGTTGCTGGACGACCTAGTGGTCCCAGCCCAGTTTGAATACCGCATCCACTCTCTCTCCCGTCTTTGGACTGCCATGCAGGACAAGACGCGGTGGAAGAAGATTGTCAAGGCGCACACGCCCGACCCTGTGGGCAAGCCCCCTCCCCCCAAGCGGAGGAGGCGTTTTGATGAGTAGTGTAGTTAGGATTTTCTAGACTAGATAGCTTAGAGTTAGGATAGTTCGATCACGCGGCTTCCTCCACCCCATCCATCATGGAATATGTGCTACATGATCTCCCAACGGAGGCATGTTATAATTTAATTTAATTTTTGGGGGGGGTAGGTTCTTAAGGCATCATCCATGGGGAGTCCCATTATAGGCAGAGCTTGGCTAAGTTCTTAAGGCATCATCCATGGGGGGGGGCATTATGGGCGCACATGCGCGTACGATAGGCGTGTGCCACGTGCTAGGCTAAGCCTGACTAGTCTACACTACTGTTATACATTCCCTAGACTGAGGGTGCTGGGGTGACAGGGGGCGCCTGCCAGGGCTTGTGGTCGACGTGGATGACCGCCCCCGATGACCAAACTTGGTAGTTATCGCCGTTTTATGTCTCGATCAATTCACCTGACGCCAGCCCAGCAGCAGCAACGCCGCGACCAGTGGCCTGACTTCATCCGGCCGCCTGAAGTCCAGCCCTGAGCAGCCCCAAGTGTACTGGCGGGGCGGGGACCTTTATGTCAACAACAAACTGACAGTGAAAGACTCTTCCAGTTTAGGGACTCTTTCTATAGTACGTAGCAGTAGTAGAACTGCAACATAGCTTAGCTGATGTGGCCCACGCCTACATGACGTGTATCAAGGAGACAACCAGCGCAGGCCAGACATCGGGAGAATCCCACGATGGGTATGCCCATGATGGGACCCACACTGGTCAGACGATGTATAATAGCCTTTGATTTGTCAGCCACACTTAATGGCCTCTGCAGAGAGTCACTCTCTGCTGAGAAGCCATGCCCTAGCTATTGATTAGCCACGATCATCTTCCACCCCATTAATTAATTAATTAATTAGACTCGTGCTCCCGTTGGGGAGTCACGGAGCATTAACCCCGATGGATGGATGGGTGCAAACAGTCCTACCGGTCTAATCTATCTACATCAGCTACATACTACATCCATCTATCTACATCAGCTACATACTACTTCCACCCCATGTCAGGGCTTTTGGTATGATACACCATGGTGGTGCAGGTGCACCCAGAGCAGGTGGTAGTTTACATCCCCCACTTGCAGCTTGTTGCTTATAATGTTTTAAAAACCATATGCCCCTTCTCAGAGATATGTGTTACATATCCTCCCCACAGAGGTATCTATTAATGAATTAATTAATTAATCTACCCTTGCCCACCAGGCAGACATTGCATAGCCGCTGCGACATCTGCGGACACCAAGCACAAAAAGGCTGTTTCCTACCCTATCATGGCAGCCCTGCAAGGCAGGTTACTGCAGGAGTGCCATATATATAAGGAGGGACCTTCTGAGAACAGAGATCCCACCTCTAAAAAATGGACCAACGACAGGCAGGAGCCAAACCTGGCCCCATGCCTCTCGCTCTTATTTAAAATTGTAAAAAATGCGCCTTTAAAGGCATAACCTCCCCCTCTACAGCCGAGCACAGAAGCGGAGCTTTGTGTCCAATGCAGAGGCCCAAGGGCTTCAACCTAACAGCAGCTGGTCTGTCTTGCAGCTTCCCTACAAGACCACAAGCATGAGCGGGCAGATACCATGCGCATGACACACAAGTACTTACTTATGCTACCCTTCCACCAGTTGCTCTCCAAAGGAACATGGGACAACAGTGCTTCTGCCCGTGGGCTTAATTTGGTGGCCTACCCTCGTTGCCGAACAAACACGTGAGGACTGTCTGCAGGGTGGTAGCGTCGGTGCCTCCACTCACTCACACATGTTTCCAATCTACTCTCCTTCGATGTCTGGAAACAGCTGAGGTCAAAGTCCCCTGCTTGAGCCTCTGATTCACCCTGCCAGTGACGTGGCCAATCTCAGCGCGTTGGCCCACGAAACCAGCACGAGCACATACTGGGGCCTGCAGTGGCAAGTAACGAAAGCCCAGGTCCCAGAAACTCCTCTTGCCTCTTTCGTCGTGTTGGCCCCGCCCACTCTGCGTGGCGATCCTGGCATCGTCGTGGCCTAACCCCTCCAAGGGCTCTCTGCGTCAAACAACCCTTGGAGGAGGGCCTATCGAGCAAAAGAGGCTGGGCCACACAGTTCCCCAGAACTGGCTGTATGGCAGGGCCTCCACCTCAACATTTTTTACAGCTCTCAATCAAACCTCATCAACAGCCTCAGGGCTTTGCCCCCGGCGGGTTGAGGTAGGTGTACGAGGCGAGCGACTTCTCGATGTTGCGTAGCAGCAGCTGGCTGTTGTCAAAGTCGAGGCTGCCAGCCGCCACCGCGTGCTCCGCCTCCAGCTGCAGCAGCTCCATTATGTCATCCGCGTCGTGGTGCGACGTGGCGATGACATCAGCGGTCGTCTGGCCCTTGACGATGCGCTCGACGATGTAGTTGGGCGCACTGTTGTAGCCATTGCCGTTGCCCACACTAGCATGCCCATTCCCATTGCCATTCCCGTTGCCATGATGCCCGTTGCCGTTTCCATTCCCACTGTGGCCGTTGCCGTTGCCGTTGGTGTGATGCCCGTTGCTGGTGCCATTGCCATTGGTGTATTCCTGTGCGCCCTTGACGGCGGTCCCATTGAGGATGCCGTGACCGGCCGCGCCCCGGCTCGCAGCAGCAGCGTCACCGGCATGCTTGCTGCCCGCATCGGTGGCGGGGGCACTGAGCCCGTTTCCGTTTCCGTTCGAATTGCCTTTGGGCGGGACGCTCTTGGAGCGCACGTACACGGTGTGGGTGGAGCCAAACATGTTGTGGAGGCTGCCCAGGTTTTCCTGCACGGCGACAGGTGGCGCGCAGCCAGGGCGCATAAAAGAGGAAGTGGCCAGCTTATTAAGTAGAGCGAGGGAGCAGTACTGTGTCAGAGAGAGAGAGGGGACCGTTGACTTGAGCAAGCCCATCCATTTGGACACACACGTGACCTTGTGAGTCATGCGGGACAAGCAGACGAAGATTGGACGGCAGAAAGAACACGGTGGAGGGATAACTGCAATGCCGGCATTGAATGAATTTCGTCATACAAACAAGGGTAACCTCCCCCTCTCACAAGGGGGACTAGGCCCTCTCAAAACACACCGTCTCAACTCTCGAGAGAGCTGGCCCAGCTCGACAAACGAAACTGCCGTCCCAGATATCCCATGACAGACCCCGGGCGCCGGACTGTCGAATGCTGAACACACAACACTGCACCAGGGGGGCGATCTGGCCGTGTCCCGTCCGTCGCTGGACTCCCAACGGGCACGGTCCCCTCGGTTGGGGCGCACCTCCGCCCCTCACGATCCGATGCCGCCCACCCGGTGTGCGCCATTCCCTTATCACCCTACCCAACCGCATGGAGTGGGATCAACGCTGGCCAGTCCTGCGTGCCGACAGCCGTGCTACCTGGTGCGTGCCCCTCCATGACATGACGGGCATGATGGGAATTTGATTTGATTTAATTGCATGACGGGAAGGCCCACAGGAATCGCACGCACGTCTTCGTAGCATGCTGGTTGCCTATGCAGCGTTACCCTGTCCCCACCAGGACCAACCACGGCCCACCCACCGCGGGTCACTTCATGGTGAGCACATTCCACAGCCAGCACCCTACATGGTCACCAGCACCAGTGCCCCTCCGCATGTCTGCCCGCATCTCACGTGTGATGCAAACACAGATGCATTTGCATGTACCGGCCGCGTGCCGTGTCATGCAACCACGCAGCACTCCCCTACCTGGTACACGCCCGCGAGGAAGAGCCCCAGGAAGTAGGCCTCCCCCGCATCCACGTGGTGCACGCGCAGCACCTTGGACGGCTCGCTGCCGGGCCCCTGCCCGATGAAGTTGTCCAGCTTGCCATCGCTGTCGCAGGTGATATCCACGATGGACGCCTGCGCAAGGAGCGCGAGTAGGGGTGCACGTAGCACACGCCACATTCCCACACCGATGCCCATGCCCATGCACGCGTATGTGTGGCAAGCATGTCAATGTGGGAGGCAGGCCATGCATGCAGGAATGGCAGGCACAAGGGGGGCTGAGAGAGGGGGAGGTCGGAGGGAGAGGGAGGAAGGCAGCGTAGCAATGCTAAGGTGGCAAACCCTGTGCAGTGGGGTAGGCTAGGCAGCGCAATGAGCCAAGGAACGCGCGTCACCATAAAACGCACGCCATATGGCACCCCCACCCCCACCCCCACCCCCACCCCCACCCCCACCCCCACCCCCACCCCCACCCCCACCCACAGCCATTTGCGGCGTCTCCACCATATGCGCCACCATATGCTCCGTGTGCCCTATGTCACCCGTACATCCCCACCCCCACCCCCAGCCCCACCCACCTCCACTTGCGGCTTCTCCAGGTGGCGGTGCAGCGGGATGACCGGGAACAGCTGGCGGATGGCCCACGTGTCGGGCGCCGAGCGGAAGATGGACAGGTTGGCGTAGTAGCTGCACCGCGCGACGCGCGAGAGGGGGGGGCGCACAAGAGGGGGATGCGCGAGAGGGGGATGCGCGAGAGGGGGATGCGCGAGAGGGGGACGCGCGAGAGGGGGGGGCGCGAGAGGGGGATGCGCGAGAGGGGGGGGCGCGAGAGGGGGATGCGCGAGAGGGGACGGTAGGGTCGTTGTGGTACCAGGGGACCATGCACGGTTTGTGGCCATACATGGCCATGGCCACATATGGTAAAAGTGAAAATCAGGCTGATACTGAAGTGAGAGCCAGGATGATAACAAGAGGCTGCGCGATGCAATAGGGGGGCCGGGGGGGCACAGTGACCACGCGTTTTATGTGACCACAGTGACCATGGGCACGTTAAAGGGGGTGCCATATCGACCATGGCATTGGAAGAGGTAGAAACCAGGACCCGGCGACTAACACAAGCAAGCGTGCTCAAGTCTTAGAGCACGCAACGGGAGCCAATCGGGAACGAACCGGAAGGAGCAAAAGGCCGTGAGCACGTGGGTAGGTACGTCACGTTGGCTGGTGGCGTGCTGGTCAAATGAAACCACAGCACGGGGAGGGGAGAGGCACCGCAGAACGCAAGGATGGTGGGGTGGCCTGCAGACACATGCGCCCATGGCCAGGCAGAGCGTTCCCGCGCTGCATGTGGGATGGTCCCCTACGCCGTACGGAATGCGCCGGTGGAAAGGTCAAGGAACCAAGCGTCACACAACATTATCGCACCATGCTAATACGTCCACCGCCTCTTGCATGACAAACCGCTTGCGCGGCCATCGTGGCGCATCCTCTCCCATGCCGTGCGGCCGCAGCAGGCACCCAAACCGTCATACGACGACCGCAGCACCCGCCATGAGCTACCCAACCATCCCACCCGTACGCATGACACACGGGTCAATCGCCCTATACGAACGTGCCACTCCCAGATGCATGCGCGCATCTACCACAGGTTATCGTCACGCCACCTACCCGCCCCCACCCATGTGGGCCTAGCCCTCACAGCCAGCACAAGCATCCTCATACTAAGCATCACTTGGCCTGTTGGTCCCCATCCCGTCCCATTCCATCATCCACGAGACTTGCAGCGGCGCAACTAACCACATGCCCATCCACCACACACAGGGGAGCGACGATCCCTACGCCCATCCACCAGTCAATGTGGTGTGACTATTCACGTCCCATCACTCACAGCGGCGCGAGCGAGTTCTTCACGCGGCTCATGTCCCCCGACGACGCGGCCCCCGCGCGGTGCGCTGCCTCCAGCACGCTCCGGCACGTGGCCTGGTACAGCGCCTCCACCTCCGCCTTGTGGGGGAGGCTGGGGGGAGCCGGGGGGGGGGGGGGCGCGGGGAACATTGGGGGCACACATGGGTTAGAGGGATGAGTGGGTAGAGGGAGGGAAGGGGAGCATAGTGAGAATAGAGGGGACATGTGGATGGGTGGGTGGATCGGCAAGGGGAGACCGGATGGGCATAGGGATTAAGAACACAGGAGGGATGCCGTACGTGGCCGGCAGGTCAAGAGGGAGAGAGGCAGGCAAACAGCTCACGGTACCCATCGCCACGAACGTGACATGATGCCAACAGTCGATAACGGTGTGACACGCATGAGGCTGGGAGTGCTAGACATGAAGTATAACGATACGACAGCACAGAGAGAAGGAAGTGGAACCTGGGAAAGGGGGCCCCACTGAAGCACACACATACGACGATATAACTTTTCACAGCATTACTACTGTTTAACAATGGACAGCCTTATAACTGTTTAACCATTGACAGCAGTGGCCGAGCTTGCATCACTAAAAGCTCCAGGTGCAAACGATCCCATCGCCAGAAGTGAGCAAGCAGTTCGAACCAGGGTTTGGCGTAAAGGGTTTACGTTACGTCATTTACGAAATTACGTGGTTTATGTACGTTGGTTTACGTTACGCTTTACGTGGCGATAAAATGGCACGTAAGACCTCTACGTACGTACCCCCTTAACGTTACGTTTCTACGATACGTTCCCCGTAAAGACGTAACGTAAATGGACGTAAACGTAATCAGTTTGGGAATGTCGGCAGATACTTGCGAGGTGAAGTGGTGCTAGTACGCGTTTGTAGGCTTCATGGCGGTGCGTCACCCCACGTCGGCGCGGCGCCATGCGGTGCACGGACAGCACTGTAGTAGTTTTTGCCATGGAATGGTGGAACATAGCTGGAAAATCATAAGCTTTCGTGCGGCTTTACATGTTTACGTTACGTTACGTCTTTACATTACGCACGTCAACTTCTACGTCTACGTTACGTTCTACGTCACCCTTTTGGCCATTTGACGTGTTTACGTTACATCAACCCCCTTACCCCCTTAACGCCCAACCCTGGTTCGAACACCCCTCGTGCCAAGCAGGCTTCAAGGGGTCAGGTGCAAACGATCCCATCGACAGACGTGAGCAAGCCGTACGAACACCCCTCACGCCAAGCAGGCTTCAAGGGGTCAGGTACAAAAAGTGGGGAATAGAATGTTGCCTGTGATCCTAAACCACCGCCTATAATTAAAAAATCTACTGGTAATCCTATCAAAGGTCTCCATTCATAGTATGCCTTACCTTGCCAATCTACGCTACCCCAATCTAGGGCCCACCTCTGGTTTTCACCCCCACACCCAAGGTAGTCCCTTTCAGGCCAATCTCGCCCCCCCTCCACCCCTCCTCAGCGCAAACTAGTTCCCACCCTAAGCCCCTACCTCAGGAACCCCAGGTTGAAGAGCGAGCGCGCCTCGTTGCGGAACTGGACCGCGTCGTTGTAGGCCTCTTGGAAGTTGTCGTCCGTGACCGACGCGGCCACGAGCCGAAACGTGGCGATCATGTACTGGTTGCGCTGCTCCTGTGGGTCCAGGTAGTGCACCTCGCCCTCCTCGCCGCCCTCCCCTGGCTCGGCCTCCTTGGCCACCACCGCCATGGCACTGTTACAAGTATTGCTGTTCATAGTTGCATTAGTAGCATTGCCGTCATCGGTTCGAACCATTCGCTTGCCTGCGCCCCGGTCCTGCCCCGCAGTCGACGCGGTGGGCGCCCCCTTGGCGACGCGCAGGCCCTCCACAGCGGTCGTGTGCAGCGCGCTCGCCGAGATGGCACCAAGTGTCGCCGGGTTGTTCGCAGTCAGGGTGGTGCCCATCATGTCATTGGCCCCGTACCCATTCCCATTCCCATTCTTATTCCCATTCCCATTTCCATTCCCGTTCTCCCGTGCCAAGCCGTTGCCATTCGCCGTCACCGCCTGTGCGATTGCTGCGCCGCTGCTCGCCACAGCCCCCACAGCCCCCGAAGACGGTGAGGAGGACGACGGGCGAGGCGAGGGGCGGGCCGATGACGCGCGACCCGCCGCCAGCGCACTGCCCCCCATGGGCGCAAACTTGCCGTCCATGAAGAAGAGGTCCAGGTCGGACGCGTCGCCGTCCTCAAAGTGGCCATCCCAGTTGTTCTCGCGCGCTGGCCTGGGGGGGGCTGCCGCTGTTGCCGCAGGGGCCTGCCCTCGGTCTCGGCCCCCAACTCCCCCCCCTCCTCCCCCGGCCACCGCCGCGCGCTCGGCCTCCTCGGCCTCCTCCCCTGCCTCGTCCTCATCGCCCGTGGATGCGGCGATGATGTCCTCGATCTCCGCCTCAATGTCCTCCACGCTCAGCTCCTGGGGGTTTGTGGGGGAGGAGAGGGGGGAGGGAGAAGAAGGGGAAGAGGGGGTGAGGACGGAGGGAGAGGGGAGGGGGGAGGTTGCCAAGGGATGGGGGTTAAGGTGCTGCTTCCATGTGCCCAATCTTACATGCATTGAAGGTAGGTGAAAACACATATTTCACATTCCCAGCGTCGCCCCCAGGTGCCAGGTGGTTGGGGTGAGACGACAACCGGGATTTTAAGCATGGGATTTAAGGTAGAAACATCAACAGTACAGTAAAATTACGCTACAGCATGCATTACAGTCAACGTCAAAAACCCCAACAAGATAATCTCTCAATATATGCCTGCTTGTAAAAGACAAGGCAACGCTCGAAAGAGCATCAGTGACCGCCTGCACATCGCATAACATTCTGTCGGCCTGCCCTCGGAACCAACATGCCACCAAAAGAAAACATGGGAAAGCCCATACACGGTAAGTGCAGATAGGCACGCAGCTTTCCAGCACCCAAAGTAGTTCTCTTTAAAGCCACAGAAATACTCGTGTGATTGCCCCCTACCGCCCCCTATCGCCCCCCAACCGCCCCCTACCGCCAACTAACGCCCCCCTACCGCCCCCCTACTGCCCAGTCACTACTGCCCCCTACTGCCCCCTACCGCCCCCTACCGCCCCCTACCGCCCCCTACCGCCCCCTACCGCCCCCTACCGCCCCCTACCGCCCCCTACCGCCCCACTACCGTCCCCTACCAGCCTCTCCCACCCCCTCCCGTCCCCTACTGCCTCCTACCGGCACCAAAATGCCCCATCCACCCCCCATTGCCCCCAAACCCTCCTTACCTGGAAGTCGCGCAGCAGTGACTCAGTGAAGCTCTCCCCGCTGCGCGCGGCCGCAGAGGGCGAGGGGCTGCCGCTCACGATGTTGAACACGAGGACCGAGTGGGAGGAGGCGAGCGCGCGGCCGCTCTCGCTGGCGATGCAGGGGTGCGGCGTGCGGGTCAGCGCGCACGCGTCCTTGAGCGCCGCCACCACATCGTTCGCGTAGTTCTGGGGGGGGGCGCGGGGGACAAAGGGGGGGGGAGAAAAGGAATGAAAGGTGCAGGGGTGGTATGCGTGGGGGGGTCAAGCTTAGCACTGCAAGGGGAAACTCTTGAGGAGTGGGGGGGACAAGGTATAGAGTGGGTGGGTGGTGGGTGGTGGGTGGTGGGTGGTGGGTGGTGGGTGGTGGGTGGTGGGTGGTGGGTGGTGGGTGGTGGGTGGTGGGTGGTGGGTGGTGGGTGGTGGGTGGTGGGTGGTGGGTGGTGGGTGGTGGGTGGTGGGTGGTCGCATGGGTTGATTGTGGCAACCGGAACACATCACTTAATACTGACGTAAGCTAACCACAAGCCATTTATACGCAAGGAACAGTCGTGTAGTCCATCTATCGCCCTCACCTGCGTCGTGTAGTCCATCGCATTGAACGCGGCGCTCTGCGTTCCGTCGTAGTTGACCGCCAGGCCGCCACCCACGTCCACATAGCCCTGGTGTGCGGTGAGGATGATGGGTGTATAGGGGGGTAGCAAGGTTATATCAGCAGAATAGGACAGTTATTAGGGGTGTGTGGATTGACAACGAGATGGACTGAATGGGGAGGTAGACAAATGGGGTGACTGGATCGATTGAGAATGCAGGGTGCATAAGTTAATCAAAAGATTGGACCAATAGGGGCATTGCACCGACAGGGAAGCTACAGAAAAGAGGTTGGACCGAAGGCTTCATCTGAGGGTTTGGAGACTGTGGTTAATAATAAGCAGAGCCAGGCGGCCGCCACTATAACCATCAGACAAGCACATAAGAAAATATTGCGCTGGACAGAGCAGAAGAGCCAAGTGCTGCTGGACCACAACCGCCCGCCTGCTGCGTGACCACAGGTCCATGTGGTATTCTGCACCTAAGCTTGGATGGCCAGGGGCATGATAGTGTGATAGCTGTGTTAGGCTTTGCAACACCATGAACCAGAATGCCTTCCACGGAGACAGAGACTGCAAACTGCTAATGCATGCAAAACCAGAGCCACACTAGCCAACAGCACCAGCCTGACTAACTTGATGCAATGGGGTAATTGAGACCCCAGAACGATGATTGAGTGAATCACAATCGCCATCACGCACCATCTGCGCGCCCATGCGGTAGAGCTCGCAGTAGGTGTAGGATGCCTCACGCAGCGCCTCCTTGATGATGGAGATGGAGGGAATCTGCGACCCGATGTGGAAGTGGAGCAGCTGAAGGCAGTCCAGCATGTTGTGCTGGGGGGGAAAGGGCGAGGGGGGGAGGGGGGGGCATGGAGCAGGGCACAGGGGGGTTAGAGGAGTGGAGACGAGGCGACCGGGGGCAGAACCAGAATGCTCGTGATACAGGGAACGAGATACAAAGGGTTGTGCCATGGGTGAGTCGTGAGGGAAATCGTCCAAACTGCGGGTGAGTCAATCGCAACAGCAACAACCGTTGCAAGCCCATGCAAGCTGTCTCAACAGACACCGGTGCTCTAGTGGCTCCAATGACCATCAAGCAGGCGCACGCGACCAGCAAAAATGGTGATGCTGGTCGCATCATATAACGTATCGTAGTATAGCGTGCAAAACCACACCGTTTCTTGCATGCTATAGCAAGAGTTGCGCCACGGGCGAGCCGTGAGGAACATGGAAGCGGGTGTGGCATGCAAAACCCACGTCGTATCTTGTAACTGGCACACGAGCAATCCGTGCACACTATCTAAAGATATCACACGACCGACCTGACCACAGACATGCCAACAAATTGACTTCCAGTAATCCATGATGCCGCAAACCCAATGTGAAGGCTTACCATACCACCTCGCAGGGCTTACCACCACCACTCCCTGGGAAGAGAATACCTCATCGCCTCCAAGTCACTTCTATCTCCTAACCGTATGTGCCTTGACAAGCTGTCTCACGAACCCCCCCCAGCCACCACAAAGCTCCCAGCTCCCTACGCCAACTTTATGCACGTGGTCCACATCCAATCACCGCCACAGTTATGTGACTGCCTCCATCTACAAAACTAATCCAAAAACGTTCCTTAATGCACCACCACTTGCCCTACCAACCTTGCCCAACCATCACCACCACTGCAGCTATGCGCCCACCACTTGCCTTCCTCAGCTCCTCCACCACCTGCACCATCTCGGGCACGTTGAGGCCAAACTTGGCGCCATCGCCCGAGGTGGACCCCCAGTGGCCCTTGTGGCGGGTGGACAGCTTGGCACGCACGCCCAACGTGGGGCGCACACCCAGTGCCGCCGAGACGCGCAGCACCAGCGCCAGCTCGTCAATCTGCGCCGCAGTGTGTGTGTGTGGGAAGGGGGGGGGTGAAGGGTGGGGGGGGGGGGGCGAAATGGGTGGCGTGGGGAGGGGACACGTGGGGTGGAGGGCCGAAAGTTGTGGCATGAAAGTGCAGGATGAGCAGGAGGTAGTACGCGTTGAGTAATGTGCAGTGGGGTCGGGTGGGCTACACCAGCAGCATGCATTATATACATATACTCAACATCACATACCAGCACCGGCATAGGAGCAAAGCACGATAGCAAAGACGACACAACGCCTGTCCCAATGCAGTACAGAAGACAGCTTCGTAGCCAACGGTTGATTGGAAGGACCATGCCCAGAAAAGAGCTGGCGCTCCATGCCCCAAGCAACCCCAATCAAATGACAAAAGACAGCAACCCCATGGTGTGTGCATGACCCTAAACTGAGAAGGGGCCCATTACTCGAAAAACATGCAATGACGTGCCCTTCCAATCAGCACGACTCATCTCCAAGCCAGCATGCCGAGAACACATTGATCCCATCACATCGAGTATCGCAACGTACCTTCTCCATCACGATGACCGACTGCACCCCCAGCTGCTGACTCAGTAGCGCCGTCGTGATGTAGTCCTCGTCCTGGTACCACAAATGGCAGGGAAGGGGAGAAAAAGACAGGCAAGAAGCGGTGGGCAGATGCAGGGACCTCAATGATGCATGCACGAACTATCAATAGACTCTGTTGAACTGCCACGTAATCGTATGGGATGATACCATAAAGTACGGCATAGGTGCATGTCCAGAAAGTGGGCAAGCACCAGTGTGACGTTATCCATCATAACTGGACTTGCACAGGGCTGCGCCCCTTGATGCCCATCCACATTCTCCCATCTGCGCACAGGGCCAAGCGGTCCCCCGGATCACCCCGTGAGCACACCGCTGTATGCCCAGTGCGCCTCCCACCCATTGGTAGTGCGCACCTAGCCCCCCATTGCACCCCGTGAGCCGCGCGCTAAGGTTTGCATCTCACTCATGGATTTTGCTCTACCCACCTTGTACCCGTTGCAAATGAGCAGCGCGCCGGGCGCCCCGCAGCGCTTGAGCACGGACATGGCGATGAGCAGCTCCGGCTTGGACCCGGCCTCCAGCCCGAACGCATAGCGCGAGCCAAAGGAAACGGCGGCCTCGAGCACGTGGCGGTCATGGTTGCACTTGACGGGGAACACGCCCTGGAACGTGGACTGGTGCGGTGCCGCACACACACGCGAGAGGGGTGGGTGGGTCTCTATATTAGTGTGTTTGAGGGTAGGGGGGAAGATTGCGACATGGTGCATGCATAAATAGGGTATGGGTATGAGAGATGCACTACCACCATGAACGAGCGAGAGAGGGGCGTGAATGAATTGCTAGCATTCTGCGATCTTGCTCACTGCTGAGCATCAAGGGTGTCCATAGGTAAGGCGTGCAAGCGTGCAAATGAGGCGTGCCGTGACTGTGTCAATCATGGGAAGAGGAACTGCTGCTTCATGCGCAAGGCAAAGCCATGTCTGCATCAGTCACTCGTTGGCGAAGGAAACATATCAAGACATCTGAACCAAAACTAGGGCATTTTTTGAGGATAGGTTGGGACGCAGCAACCGCAGGGGAAATGAGACACAAAAAGAGCAGGAGGGCTGCACCCTATGGTCAGACAGGCAGGCCAAGCCCTTGTTAATCTCAGCCTGACAAAATGTCGCTGAGCAGAAACGTAATGCATGCAGAATACTTTCACAGAGCCTTTGGAGCTCTCTGCGACACCAGCTTGGATGACTAGCATCCAGAGCAGCCATGGGGCCTGGCCTAGAAAGCTGGATGCAGTCTCGTTCGTGTTTGGGACACATGGAACCGGCACTGCTTGCCACATCAAGCTGGAGCACATGGGGCCTTCTGCCATGTGGGTACTCACGATTGGTGCCTAGTTGCCCAAGATGGGCGTGGCTTCCTAAGATCCCAAGCCAGCCGACGTGAGCGTTGGCAGGAATTGCTCAAGACTCCATGGACTAGTATGCACAGAATGTGCCTAGCCAGTGAGCCATGACACATCCAGCTTCAAACAGTACAGTCAGATTTCGCAGCCATGTAACTACGTGGACCTTAAAGCCATAGCCGTTCATAAGCCCTCATAATTCTCAAACACCTACCTCATATCCAAAGTTGTAAATCGCCTCATCGAAGCACTCCTGCAGCCGGCGCACGCGATCACAGACAATCTCGGGGAACCGCAGCAGCAGCGGCGCCGACAGGCCGCGCTTGCCCAGCGACTGCAGCAGCTCCAGCACATCGATCTCGCGGTCCTCGCCTGGCAGGGGGGGGGGCGGGCAGGGTGGTCCGGAAGGAAAGTGGGAGCAGGAAACCGGCAAGGGAACATTGGCCGGTCAGAAAGGAAAAGTGGAAGGGGAAGTCAGCGATGAAAGGATGTCCAGGGCCCATCTGCAAGGGTGTTCAAAAAGCATTTTCAAATGGTCGCCCACGCGAGGTATGAAGCAGCTAGCATGGACAGGCACAGAGAACGCAAGGAGTAACTACAAAACCATTGCTATGCAAATATCTTTGGATATTCTTGCTCCCTTTACCCATTCGTGAACAGCTCATCATTTTCCAGGGGGTCTGCTGGCGAGACATATAGAATGGAGCCCACCAAGGTTTCAGTCATGCCAGTCTGAAACAATGTCTTGTTCTGCTAGACGAGTGGTCTTCCAAATACATGCCAACCTAACGTGCCGTTGGAAATGCGCTGAAGGGCGTCTCAGGAAAATTGGTTTTGTGAAGGGTAGAAAGTAGCCAGGACATGCTGTGGACCGCATGACACAGGAGGCGGGAAAAAATGTTTGGAAGTGCCGGAACTCGCTTGGCACAAGTTGACCAGGTCAACAACAAGGCACGCAGACTATGAAGATATATCAATCGCACATCCCTCGACGATATCATTAGCATGTGCTCAATCTATGCGCTGTCCTCGGTCGGCGCACGAACGATCAGGGAATGATCTCTAGCGAAAACACTTAGCCAGACCGCTATTTCCCCCAACCACACGGCAGAACTTCTTAAGGCTAGAAGATACGTAGATAAGTACAGCAGCTTGACCTCATGTGTTTTCAGTCGAGGTAAAAACTTCGCAACCTCGCATTAGTTTATTTAGGCTTTCCGAAGAATGTACTGATACTGCCGACATGGCGAAACTTTTCATCGAACAGCAAATACGATGGGTTGAAAAATTAGGTGCATCCTCTTACATTCATCACCAAGGGGTCGAACGGCTATATTGCCCTTAGAATTGATTCGGAAGTACGGAGCTCCCCATCCATCAATGCGGTAGAGTTCCGTTGCATCATCGATGGTCCATCCTTCGGAATTGATGGCCTGAGCCGCACGAGTTACGACGGCCTGGTGACGAATCCATTGTGGCCGCCGAGACTGAAAGGGCGCAGAAAGCTTGGGCACCCCTAATGGCTTCAAACACTTGACATGTGACCGAAGGCCGGCGGAAACCTTCTTCACATGCGCTTCGCGGGCCGGAAGGCACGCGGGCTGCCCCGCGCACCCGGGCGAGCTCTGCAAGCAAAGGCGAGGTCGAAAGGCGCAGCACGCATGCGTGGTCATATCGCTCGAACACGTATATTCGTTCCCCGCTAGCCTGCCGTCATTCGCTGGTCGCGGCCATCGCCAACGGAAACACCTGGTTCGCTTTTCAGCCTTCCACGCGGGGCTGGCTTGCCTGCCAGCCAGCATTTTTTGAAGCACCTGCTTGAAACGGCTGGCGCGGGTGATGACTCACTACCCGTCCGCGACCAGTTGGCACTTGGCAGGCACCAGCCTGTTGGGAAGTCACGCAACTCGCGCCGGAAGGGGCCCGAGGCTCAGCGGCGTGGCTTACGCAGGCGCATCAATCAAATTGGCGCGCTTCCCGCGCTCTGCCAAACTCACACACCTTTGGGGTTGAAGTAGGAGGACTGCGTCGCAGGGTTCAAGAGTCCCTGGATCTGGACTCCACGCTATCTACAGATACCTATCTCCACAGTACAGTAGAGGAACTGTTTGTTGTTTTTCCGGTGAAATGGGTGTTAGTTTATTTCCATATAACAGTTATAAGGTGACCCAGGTATGCCAGAAATAGCCTGAAATGCCTAGCTGTTTGTTGTTTTTGTTGTTGGCACAACTCACGCCGCACATGCAGCAGAGACGGCCGATGGCACGGTAGCCCGTAGCAAGGGGCCAATTATATTCACGATGCTTTCAACTTTCAAGGGGAGCTTTCAAGCCGACCCCTTCTACTCGTACTCGGGCATCTTCGATATACGAAATCATATTTGCTAGTATCACGGTGTGTTCAGTTCAGTTCAGTTGTTTCCCACGCCGCACTAAAGCAGGGGTCAAGTATCTCACCGCTCTCACCTTGTTTGCCATACAGTAAGGCAGGACCAGCCGTTGGATCCACTACTAATGAACCCTGTCGGTTCACCGGCGCGGGAACAAACTCAACTCAACTCAACGCCGCACATGGGCCGCCTGTGCCCTGTTGTTGTTGTTGTTGTTGTTGTTGTTGTTGTTGTTGTTGTTGTTGTTGTTGTTCCACCGCGCCACAGGCGCTTGGCCGCCCCCACCCACCGCCGGTGGCTTGCGCCACCTTTACCCTTGTCAACCCGTCGCCCCTCGGGTTGGGGACAACGCCTCCACCATCCGACGGCCCCAATCCCTCGCGTCGCGTCTATGTGGTTTGTCGGATACATCTGTGCGGTTTTCGGCTACATCTGTGCGGATTTCGGCTACATCTGTGCGGTTCTCGGGTGTACCTGTCCGTCCGTCCGTCAGATTCACCCATCTGACGGTCGTAAATCGGTGGGAGAGTAAATGGGTGGGAGAGATGAGCATTCTTGTTGTTGTTGTTGTTGTTGCTGTGCCATGTAGTGGCCCATCACGGTGTGTAAAGAAAATTCATGGCTGTGACGTGCGCATCGGATTCTGCCAAAAAACCGATGCGGTGATTCTGTTACAGTAGTTAGCTTGTTGGATTCCACGCAGGGATCCTGTACACTGTATGTCGTACGTTATTGAGCTCGATAATTGTTGTTGTTGTTGTTGTTGTTGTTGTTGTGTCCCACGCCGTACGTTACTGTATGACGCGCGAACGGTCTCCTGCGAAATATTTGACGCCACGTGGCAGATGAGCAACGGTAACCAACAACGGATGAAGGCGTATTTACTAGTCGAGAATACCGTGCGCCCTAATCTTTCCTTCTTGGCGATGGCGGATATGTTAAAAATTGCTGTGCATGCGAGATGCTGCGTAATGTAGGCAAAAGATTTCTAAAAATCTGTAATTTTATTAGTTCAATCGCGTTTCCTTTAAGTCTAAGAAGCAGAAGATAGCGGTCATGTCTCGGGAAAGCCATGCATAGTCTGGTCCTCGCTGGCATTGCCGGCGTTTCCGTGGCAGCGTCATGGACAATAGGATTCATCCCAGTGTCGGTAGTCGCGTTACTAGCATTCTGTATATACCAGGTGTATCTACGGTTATTTAGTCATGGGGTGCGTGGGATGGGCCCGCCCAGGGTCCATGGCCAGCGTTTGCTGGGGAATCTGATGGACATGTCCAGCCCGTACTGGATGCACACCGTCGGGCAATGGGCCGAGGAACACGGCCCTGTCTTCGAAATAACCCTGTTAAATAAAAAATTCGTCATCTGCGTGGATCCTGAAGTTGCAAAGCAAGTTCTAAAAAGACCGCCTCCCCTCGGTTGTGGGGATGACAAGGGCGCCCAGTGGTACTCCGATTTTGGCGAGGTACGCATGCGCCCATTAGACCGCTACAAGGCCCCGCGCTCCCTGTGGAATTGAAAGCAAGCGTCGTTTCACATCTGACGCTTAATGGGGATGGCAGTCACAGCGTGCTGCTTTACTCTCATCGATAGCTGGCCACCCTTTCACCCCTGTGCATGTTATATTGTTGCCAAGTGTTGGACGCCGTCCCACCTGGTTGCGGCACCGTGCTCGCTTGGGACGCTGATGGCCGTGGAATGCCGTCCTAAACTTTGTTTCTGTATTAGCTGTCTGTCTGATTGGCCTTCACCCTCCAGCTGCCGACCAGTGTGGGGACGACCTACAGGCAGCAGACAGTCATGTTGGGACCAGCAGGGTGGCTGGTACCAATATGACGCCCCAACCTGGACATGTCCCACACGCTTTGGGTGTGTACATACATGGCACATTTCAATCGTCAGCAAGGCAACTTGAAATTTGGGTGTGCGTGCCTGCCATGCCACAATTAAAACGCCTGGTGTGTCTGTGCCTCGTGAGGGAGATGGTGCCAGCATCAACAGTGCACCTGCGTCCCTTGCCTTGCTGCCAACAGCACACCATGGTGCCACGTTGGTGCATGTGCATCAGGCACCCATCTCCCTTGTTGTACTGCCATCTGCACGGTGGGGGCCCAGGTGCACGCATTGTCCCTGCTGCCCTCCGCGGCAGGGCGACGATGCGCATGCATCTACCCACCAACCATGCGACCACCCACCCACCCACCATGCGACCACCCACCCGCCGGACATGCATCCACCCACCCACCCACCGGACATGCACGCACCCGTCGGGCTGCCTCCACACCCGCCACCCAGGCGACGAGATCTGCTGTTTGGATGGATCCCTCTCTAGACATGCCCTGCTGAAAATATTATCTTTGTAGATAGGTAAGATAGTTTTGTTCCCGTACGTTATCTTTATGAGATAGTAGTAGATAGTTTTATTCCCGTACGCTATCTTTATAAGATAGTAGTAGATAGTTTTATTCCCGTATTTTATCTTTATAGTAATAGAATGATGACATGCTACTACATCCATGTTTACTATTCGTTGCTTGCCTCGACAATATCCCTGTCGAACACAGCTTCCTGTTATGCGTGCGTTCCCAGCATGCAGGAAGCGCGGGCCATGTCAGTGCGCCTTCTGTAGTTACCCTATCATGATATAGTGACTCTTACGTATCGTCCGGACGTTCCTGCGGCCATGCGTGCCATGCTGCCATGCTTGGCATGCCTGCATCCTCGCCCTTTCATTGTGCCCAACCCATCGCACCACAACGCAACGCAACACAACACAACACAACACAACACAACACAACACAACACAACACAACACAACACAACACAACACAACACAACACAGCACAGCACAGCACAGCACAGCACTACACTACACTACACTACACTACACTACACTACACTACACTACACTACACTACACTACACTACACTACACTACACTACACTACACTACACTACACTACACTACACTACACTACACTACACTACACTACACTACACAACGCAACAAAACAAAACAAAACAAAACAAAACAAAACAAAACAAAACAAAAACTTATGCCTCACTGCCCCCACCCACCCACCCCCCACCCCCACCAGCTCCTGTTTGGTGGCCCACGCACGCTGTTCACTGCGGACGGCGAACGCTGGCGGTCGCTGCACAAGCATCTGCGGCCCTGCTTCGGGGGGACCTGCATGCGGAATGCGGTGCCGGCCATGTACGACCGCGTGCACGAGCTGGTGGCGCTGCTGTTCCAGTACGGACGCGAGCCGGTGTGGGATGTGCAGGACCTGATGGTGGGTGTGCATGACGTGGCGGTGGGTGTGCAGGACCTGATGGTGGGTGTGCAGGACGTGGCGGTGGGTGTGCAGGACCTGATGGTGGGTGACGCATGTGACGCTGAGGTGCTGCAAGTGGGATATGCGATGGAAATGGTGGGAGAGGCATTCTTTATCGCAGGCGCGGTGCAAGCCAGCATGAATGGGGCAGGATGGTGGGTGTCGGGGTCACAGCTGGGGGCATTAGCAACTGCATGACCTACACCCCCAGGGGGCCAGTTAGGCAGCGGGAGGTGTTGCTTCATCATCATGTGGCGTGGTTTATCTCCTGCAACACATCATGTTAGCTTGGCACACCTGGACTATTTGCACGACTGTATATTTCTGTGTGAACTATGCATTCTTCCCTTTCCACTCTCACCCATATCCTCCAGCACACTCGCCCACCACCTTTGTTCCTCCCTCCCATTTCTGCTTCCCTCCAACACCCAAAGTTATCTTTTTCAGCCGCGCTCTCTGTTCCTTCCCCCTCATCTCTCTCCGCTCGTCTGCCCCTTCCCATCTCCTGCCTTACTCACCACGACACAACCTCCTCTCCTGTATTTCACGGCCCATGCCGCGCGGACATGTTGTTCCCTCCTTCTCATCTCCTTCCCGTATTTGCCCCCCAACACATGTGAATATTCTCCCTCCCCCCCCCCCCTTGTCTCCTCCCCTTCATCTCCCTCCCACCCACACCATATGCCCATGTTTCTGTACCCCACTCCCCTCCTCCCTGGACTTACCTCGCCTCCCGCACATGCCTCCCGTCCCTCCAATCTCTCCCCTCTTTCCTTCCCTTCCCTCCTCTCCCCCCTTCCCCTTGCCGTCCCTCCTCCTCCGCCCCTTCCCCTTCCCTCCTCTTCCCTTCCCTCCTCTCCCCCCTTCCCCTTTGTTCGCCCATATCCTCCCCTTCCCTCCTCTCCCCCCTTCCCCTTTGTTCGCCCATCCTCCCCTTCCCTCCTCTCCCCCTTCCCCTTTGCTCGCCCATATCCTCCCCTTCCCTCCTCTCCCCCCTTCCCCTTTGTTCGCCCATATCCTCCCCTTCCCTCCTCTCCCCCTTCCCCTTTGTTCGCCCATATCCTCCCCTTCCCTCCTCTCCCCCTTCCCCTTTGTTCGCCCATATCCTCCCCTTCCCTCCTCTCCCCCTTCCCCTTTGCTCGCCCATATCCTCCCCTTCCCTCCTCTCCCCCCTTCCCCTTTGTTCGCCCATATCCTCCCCTTCCCTCCTCTCCCCCCTTCCCCTTTGTTCGCCCATCCTCCCCTTCCCTCCTCTCCCCCCTTCCCCTTTGCTCGCCCATATCCTCCCCTTCCCTCCTCTCCCCCCTTCCCCTTTGTTCGCCCATATCCTCCCCTTCCCTCCTCTCCCCCCTTCCCCTTTGTTCGCCCATATCCTCCCCTTCCCTCCTCTCCCCCCTTCCCCTTTGTTCGCCCATATCCTCCCCTTCCCTCCTCTCCCCCTTCCCCTTTGCTCGCCCATATCCTCCCCTTCCCTCCTCTCCCCCCTTCCCCTTTGTTCGCCCACATCCTCCCCTTCCCTCCTCTCCCCCCTTCCCCTTTGTTCGCCCATATCCTTCCCCTCCCTCCTCTCCCCCTTCCCCTTTGTTCGCCCATATCCTTCCCCTCCCTCCTCTCCCCCTTCCCCTTTGTTCGCCCATATCCTCCCCTTCCCTCCTCTCCCCCCTTCCCCTTTGTTCGCCCATATCCTTCCCTTCCCTCCTCTCCCCCCTTCCCCTTTGTTCGCCCATATCCTCCCCTTCCCTCCTCTCCCCCTTCCCCTTTGTTCGCCCATATCCTCCCCTTCCCTCCTCTCCCCCTTCCCCTTTGTTCGCCCATATCCTCCCCTTCCCTCCTCTCCCCCTTCCTCTTTGTTCGCCCATATCCTCCCCTTCCCTCCTCTCCCCCCTTCCCCTTTGCTCGCCCATATCCTCCCCTTCCCTCCTCTCCCCCTTCCCCTTTGTTCGCCCATATCCTCCCCTTCCCTCCTCTCCCCCTTCCCCTTTGTTCGCCCATATCCTCCCCTTCCCTCCTCTCCCCCCTTCCCCTTTGCTCGCCCATATCCTCCCCTTCCCTCCTCTCCCCCCTTCCCCTTTGTTCGCCCATATCCTCCCCTTCCCTCCTCTCCCCCCTTCCCCTTTGCTCGCCCACATCCTCCCCTTCCCTCCTCTCCCCCCTTCCCCTTTGTTCGCCCATATCCTCCCCTTCCCTCCTCTCCCCCCTTCCCCTTTGCTCGCCCATATCCTCCCCCATCCCCAGATGCGCCTGTCGCTGGACATCATCTGCGCGGCCGCGTTCGACGACTACCCCATGAACGCACTGGCGGGGCAGGACCCAGGCAACGCGTTCGTGGATGACCTGAGCCCCGTGCTGGAGGAGGCCATAGAGAACCGCTTTGCGCTGGCCATGGCAAAGTACCTGCCCTTCTTGCCACGGGTATGCGTGCTTGCCACCACCTGCGCACGGCCCATTACATGCCCTTTTTGCCACCAGTACGCGTGCGTCAGTACCTGTCGTGATCATGCATGGCCACCCCCCTGCAATTCACGTGCCACTCCACCGACCATGGTCCGCCGAGTGTCCACATGCCGCCACTTGTCGTAGTATCATCAGTTGCGTGTCATGCTACGCCCAAACAAGCTGACCCCAAAGGCTCAAATGAGATCACCCTCGTGGAACCTAGTTTCTTGCAAAGAGGCATATGGGGGATGCACGGCACCCACCCACCCACCCACCCACCCACCCACCCACCCACCCACCGCGTGCCGAGTGCCTAACTGTTTAGGGTGTAGGGTGTAGGGTGTAGGGTGTAGGGTGTAGGGTGTAGGGTGTAGGGTGTAGGGTGTAGGGTGTAGGGTGTAGGGTGTAGGGTGTAGGGTGTAGGGTGTAGGGTGTAGGGTGTAGGGTGTAGGGTGTAGGGTGTAGGGTGTAGGGTGTAGGGTGTAGGGTGTAGGGTGTAGGGTGTAGGGTGTAGGGTGTAGGGTGTAGGGTGTAGGGTGTAGGGTGTAGGGTGTAGGGTGTAGGGTGTAGGGTGTAGGGTGTAGGGTGTAGGGTGTAGGATGTAGGGTGTAGGGTGTAGGGTGTAGGGTGTAGGGTGTAGGGTGTAGGGTGTAGGGTGTAGGGTGTAGGGTGTAGGGTGTAGGGTGTAGGGTGTAGGGTGTAGGGTGTAGGGTGTAGGGTGTAGGGTGTAGGATGTAGGGTGTAGGGTGTAGGGTGTAGGGTGTAGGGTGTAGGGTGTAGGGTGTAGGGTTAGCATTTCTGCTTCCCTCCAACACCCAAAGTTATCTTTTTCGGCTGCGCTCCCTGTTCCTGCCCCCTCACCTGTCTCCGCTCGTCTGCCCCTTCCCATCTCCTGCCTTACTCACCACGACACAACCTCCTATCCTGTATTTCACGGCCCATGCCGCGCGGACATGTTGTTCCCTCCTTCTCATCTCCTTCCCGTGTTTGCCCCCCTCCAACACATGTGAATATTCTCCCTTCCCCGCCCCCCCCCCCTTGTCTCCTCCCCTTGTGTCTAGTGCCTACCAATGTGTTGTCCCTGTCCAGGGCCACTTAGGAGACATGCTGTTAACTGGCTCCACGGGTTGCGCCAGCGTATCTTGCGATGGCTGGTTGTCGATTGCCTTAATATGCCTACTTGCTCTGGTGTGCCTTCTCGCTATAGCCTTGTCTTGTCTTGGATGAAATGGCTGTCCGGCCGGGACTGTCCGCACGACAGATCGCACAGCCTATATTACGTCTGATTGCGCCACTGATTGCTCTGCTGACTGTGCTACTGTGACGGTGTGTTGGTGGCAAACCGCGCAGGTCCGTCGCTTCCGCGCATTTATTCAGCGGCTGCACGCGCGCATGGATGACATCATCACCATCTACTACCAAAAGCGGGGCATGGGTGGGTGGATGGAGTCGTTGTATACAACCTCAACACACTTATGTTCATCTTTGTACACTAGCACAACCTCATCATACTGTCAGCAGGGGTGCTTCAGTGACCACAGGACTTCTTCTTCCCGTCAAAGATGGAAGATCATCCTGGGGCCAATTTTACTGTTGTGATTATGTTTATGTCCAAGTGTTTTGGGTGGCAAGCTTATCCTATTTCTGTCATTTCCACCTGTTATCATGGGTGACCCCATGATTTTCTCACCCCCAACCCCCACCCCACCCCACCCCCCCACCCCACCCTATTACCAGAGCCAGGGCAGCCACCACCCCAGGACGACGCCTCCGTTCTCGGGCGTGTGCTCTTGCTGCCAGATCCCGTAACGGGCGCCCCCTACCCTCCCCACATCCAGCGCAGCCTCCTCCTCGAGCTGCTTATTGCAGGCCATGAGACCACCGGGCACAGCTTGGCCTGGTGCCTCTACCTGCTCAGCCAGCACCCAGAGGTGGAGGCGCGGCTGGTGGGGGAGCTGTTCGCGCAGCTGGGTGACGACATGGGGCCCGACCCTAGCGTACGTCACGCCGGTCGAGTGGGTTAATCAAACAACTTTGATCTGGTGACATCGTCACGGGGTTCCTGTTCAGGCGCCGTCTTTGCGCCCGCGTGGAAAAAAAATAGTGGGGCACGGATGGGTGGTGGGGGCAATGGCGTGGCACCTCTGCGCATCTGTGCAGCCGGAGCACCAGACACCGCACTTCAACCTGGCCACAAAGAGCTGCCACTGCTTTGACAAGCCCAGCCGAATGATTCAGCACCGCCCCAACCCAGTTTCATTGCCAAAGACCACCCTTCCGCAGCCACTCACGAACTCACTGTCCCTCACCAACCGCACGGCACACCACCTCCGCGTTCCGACCGCGCTCCCAACCTTAGCTATTCGCAGCGAAAGCTGCCTCAGTATCCAACGCCATTGCCTATCTGCCGTCTAATCACCGGAGGCCTTGGATGCCTTGTGAAGCAGTAGGCCTGCGGCAAGCGTTGCATGCCGTGTTGGGCAAATATAGACATCCGCGCAGCTAATGTTCTCCACGGGGCCCCTCGCTAACTTTCCCCCTCTCCCCCCCCCCCCCCCCCCCCCCCCTCTGCCACCAGGTGCTGGCACGGCTGCCCTACCTGAACGCATTCATAAAGGAGACCATGCGCGTCTGCCCCGCATCTGCCGGCGGCACCATGCGCAAGTTGCAGGCGGACACCATCATGGGTGGGTGGGAGGGGGGCAACGCGTGGCTCTTGCATGTAGTTCAAATAACAGGCCGACACCATCATGGGTGGGTGGGAGGGGCAATGGCAATAACTTGTGCAGACTTCAGCAGTTGTTATTCAGGCACCATCATGGGTGGGTGGAAAAGGTGTTGAGTCGTAATTCATAGCAGACATAGCTAGTAGGAGGGGTGCCCCACTCCGTGTTGGGTACCCCCGGTCCTCCGGCGCTTCCCGGGGACTGCCGCCGACGGGAGAAAATGCAGCGCCTAGCAAGTTGCGGAGCTCCTTCCGTGCCATTTTGGGGGATGACGACCGTAAATCCGGACTGAGCGCAGGGGCTAATGGCAGCAGCAACGCTCCCGCCGCAGACCATTCGCAGCCATTTGTCCCTGGGAAGTGGAAGTGCACCACAAGATCTGATTGCTCCCCCCGTCCATACTGGACGACGATCGACATGTAGAGTGAAACCCGGAATTCCTTACGGCCAGCCACGTGGACGACGGCTGTAACTCGGAACTCCTTTCTTTCCCACATCTGGACGACGAAACCCATTTTGGGCGAACCGACAGGCTCCTTCCCGTCCGAAATCGGGACAGTGGGCACGGCTCCGGAACGAGAAAAATGGCTGATGGGGCACCACCCCCGTAGCGACGTAAAGACTGTGTGTGCCACCTAAGTGGAGGTGGGCGCTGACTACCTGCGGCAAACCAAGCAGGTTGCTAGGGCACCTGAGCAGGCGGCTATCCAGCATCAGGTGTGGGTTGAGTTGTTAACCTCAATTTCGCTCACTTGTCATGGCCACGCGATCAACAAATGTAAGCCGTGGGAGGTGGGGCAGGGGGGGCCGTCATGCGATGTCCTGGCAGGCGGACTATGGGGCGCAAGATGTATGTTACCCCATGATGACATGCCGTGGCCAGTTTATTCCCCACAAGGCACCCTTTGCTTCAATTCAACCACTTGAGTGCGTAGTTCCTTCCTCGCGTTCTATCCAACATGCCCATTTCTACCGCATGTGACCCCATTTCCACCACCCGTTTCTGCCACGCATTTCTACCCCACGTCCCCTACAACGCGCCTACCCCACGCAGGTGGCTACCACGTCCCAGCAGGCTCCACCGTCCTCTTCCCCATACTCACAATCCAGACGGGCTGCGTCTCCGGCTGGGCGGACCCGACAAAGTTCCAGCCCAACCGCTGGCTTTCCTCGGACACCCGAGAGGGGGACCCGGGCGATGGCCTGCCCAACCACTGTAGCAGCAACGGGGTCATGCACCGCGCGAGCCCGGTTCATAACCCGAGGCCGGTCATCCCCAACACGGACAAGAGCGACCCCGCGCGCCCCCCCGGTCTGACCGTGCGGACGTCCGTGCGGAGAGCCGACGCGAGTGTGGCCGTGCAGACGGCGATGAAGAGTGATGGGCAGCCAGGGGGGGAGGCACAAGGCTGGGCGGGGCCAGGCAGGAGGGAGCGGGAGCCTAGCAGCGACGGGGCTTTCCTGCCCTTCTCCCTGGGCCCCAGGGAATGCATCGGCCAGACGCTAGCCATGACCGAGCTGCGCTGTGTGCTGGCGGTGCTGCTGAGGAGGTTCCGCTTCACGTGGGTGGCGGAGCGGGGGCCTGTGGTGCCGGTCGTGCGGCTCACCATGATGGCGCAAGGCGGCCTGTGGATGCGTGCCGAGCCCAGGGACACCCTAGGGGACTCGGAAGAGAGCAGCCGCAGGTGACGCACATGGGGTCTGGTGCGCCCCCGTTCGTGCCATATGGCAAGGCTGGTCCGCTCAGTTGCTGATGCATATTGGCGTAGTGGCCACTGATGGATGTGCGTAGTGGGCGCTGATGCATGGGCGCTGATGCAGTGGCGCTGATGCAGTGGCCAGGTAGGATAAGCATGTCCGGTTCCATCAACAAGTTCATCCTACATGTCCAATGCTCAATTGGGCATCCTCAATTGGACCATATCACGTCATGTTTTCTAGTCATTCCTAAGGGTAGCTGGGGAGGTTGGGGGGGGGGGGGGGGGGCGTAACTTAATGCCCGATGGGACCAGATGCTTGTCTTTTATATAGTGGGAGGCATAAGCTGCATGTGCAGGGGCTTGGGGGTACAAAGTATCTCAAGTGGCTGTCACAAACTTCATGGCACAAGTAAAGTGGGCTGATAGAAGCCAGACTGCTGGATCTGGCTGCCTGCCTTGTGACAGCCAACACATTGAGAGAGTGTGGTGTTTATGTTTTGTTGACCCTGCAAACCCACCAGTACAACAATATGCTACCGCTGAGTTGTAAGTGACTTTGATTGCTCATCAACCCTAGTAGAATCCTACGTCCTACCAACTCATCGGAATTCAATAAGGGACCGTAAGGAGTTCTGTTTACACCCGCCTAGACAACTTACAACCTGCGGCTGTCCCAACCTGCAGCCTGGTGTCTCATTCTCTCTTGCATCACTGTACGAAACTATTTCCAAGAAATCTAAATGTGCTTGAGTATAGTGTCTTATTGCACCCACGATTTGAATTCTTTTTCACTGACCCAGATATAGAGCTACAATGTGCCGGCCTGCCCCCCAGGCAGTGAGCTAGAGAAGCTCGGGCGCCGGCGCCACCCATTCTCCTTCTTGTTGCGCTCTAAGGGTTGACGGTACCCTATCCATGACGCTCACGAGAAATTTGACTTTCGTAGCAAAGACTAGCTGGGGCCGCCGGCATGGGCTACTTGCACAAAGTGCATGTCACCACCGGACTTTTCTGAGTTTGTGAGCACTTCTGCTGCTGCCAATCTCCTGTCATTAACTTTTCAAGCTAGCAGTATCAATGAGGTATGGAATCGCGTGGCCTTGTCCATGAAATTTGTGGGTGGCTAATGTTCGTAGTGCTGATTAAAAGTACATTAAATTAAATTATAACATGACTCCGTTGGGAGATCATGTAGCAAGTATTCCCTTGCTGGATGGATGGAGGTGGGCGAAGCCGCGAAACCGAACTAGTCTAACTCTAAGCTAATCTATCTAGAAAAACCCTAACTACTCTACTCAGCAAAGCGCCCCTCTTGGGGGGGGGGGGGCTTGCACACAGGGGCTGGCGTGTGAGCCTGGACAATCGTCTTCCACCTCTTCTTGTTCTGCATAGCAGTCCAAGCAAGAGAGAGGGAGTGAATTAATCAATTAATTAATTTAAAAAAACGTGACTGCGTCACGTGAGCATAAGTCCTCAGTGGGAGGGGAACATGGGATGGAATGGATGGTATAAGCTATCTAGGTCCTAGCTACAGGGGTGTGGGCACCGCGGCTCGAATCGCTATGAATGCCATACTTGGTCACAGGCGGAGCCCCCACAGGCTTGGGGGTGGTCTCCTTCATCACTACTTGCCATCTATCCTTGCGCACCATCTGCCTCCATATTACAGACAAACCAGGAGGCTGCCCGGGGGTGAGCCCGTCACGTCTAGTGTAGCACATGTCCATGCCGAGTCTATCACGAAAAGTCCACGGGTGGCGGCCCTGCCGCGCGCGGCCGGGGGCACGCCAGGTAAGGACATATCGCCCAGGCTGGGCGGGCTTGGTGCCAGCTAGTCTATCTGATGTATCTACCTTATCTGTGCGGGCCAGGTGCCCGGCTAGGCCCAGGCGCCTGTGCCTAAGAATGTGGGAAACATAGGGCAAATCAGCGTACAAATCCTCATTACTAATGTGCAAACCAAAGGGGATGTTAAGGGCCTTGCGCAGCATCTTGGTGACGGCGCCGTCGAGTCGTTGCTCCAGCTCCTGCGTCAGTGTCCACGTCTCGGCGCCGTAGGTCAGGATTGTTAGAATGACGACCTTGAAGAGGTCACGCTTGACGATCCGGGGTACTGTAGGGCGGGGTTGCTCCACCAGCGGCGGTGGTCATGGAGGTGCGCCCACGCCATGCCGATCCGTGTCGTCATGTCGTCCTCGCAGTCGGGAAGCCAACTGCCGAGCTGCCAGCTTTTAAGCGGCCTGAAGTAGGGTAGTTGACCTTGGCATCGTCTAAGAGGCGGAGTGTGGGTGGGGGCCCTGCCATGCCGAGGGCCAGGGCCTCCGTTTTGGGGCTGATTTCTAGACCAACCGCCCGAGCCTCGAGCGCCAGGCAGTCCAGCCAAAGTTGGGCAGACTCCGGCTTCTCGATGAGCGTGAAGGGAGTGAATGCGATGTTCAAACGGGGCTGGGACCACTACGGGTCGGCCAGCAACTGCTGTGGATAGGTCATGGAATGTTTACCCATCTTTCTAGGAATGGCATGGGGCCAGGCCAGGTCAGGATATGCTGCCATCGCTGGCCAAGCCGCTGGGGGCCGGCCAGACCGAGGTCAGTGTCTACCTGACTGGTGCGAGCAAGATGTCCTACGAATGCTATCCTACGCTGTCTAATCTCGTCCGAAATGCGAGACATACCCTGATACAAAGACTCTAATGACCTATGTGTGGAGAGACCTACATTCAGGGCCTGACGGAGCATCCTATAAACCGTGCCGTCCAGCCGGGCGGCCAGCGTGTCCGTGAGCGACCGTAACTTTACAGATCTGTCAAAAGCTCTAAATTAAATTAAACTAAATTAAATTAAAATAAATTAAATTATAACATGACTCCGTTGGGAGATCATGTAGCACATATTCCCGTGGATGGATGTAGGGGGGGACAAAGCCGCGAAACCGAACTAATCTAACTCTAAGCTAATCTAATCTAGAAAACCCTACCTATTCTACTCAGCAAAGCGCCCCTTCCGCTTGGGGGGAGGGGGCTTGCCCACAGGGGCTGGCGTATGAGCCTGGGGCAATGGTCTTCCACCTCTTCTTGTCCTGCATAGCAGTCCAAGCAAGAGAGAGGGACCATGCCTCGGCCCGCCATATACGTGAGCACCGTGAGAACCAGGACCTTGAAGAGCATTTGCTTGCAGTGCATGCTCGCAAGGGCCTTCAAGTGCCAGTAGGTTTTGAGCGAACGATGCCTAGCCCAGGCCAGGCCGATGTGGATGTCCAGTTGTCCATGCACATCGTCGGCGGTGTCGGGGAGCATGCTCCCCAGCAGTTTGAAGCGATCACGGAACTCGTCCTCCTTCCCGTCTAGCAGCCGCGGCAGCGGCGGGCGACTGGAAGCCCTAATCGCCTCAGTTTTTACACTAATCTCCAACCCCACCGCCTGCGCCTCCAAGCCCAGACAGTCCAGCCAGGTCTGAATGTGCTCGGGGCGCTCGATGAGGGTGGTATCATCCACATAAATCAGGTCGGACAGGCGGTAGCCAGGGCCTGGCACCGCCTCCGTGTTCGCGATCACTAAGGATGTCCAAGCCGGGCTCGAACCCGCAGTAAAGCGCGCATGTGCCTGCCGCATGACGTGATCCATGACAATATGTAATGAACAGGTATGGAGACAGGACGTGTACAACCTTGCCACACCCCGCGATGAAGGGGGAATGGTAGGGTGGTGCTCTCCGCAGTCCGCACTTCGGCCTGTGAGCCCTCATACAGCCGGCGAATGGCAGCAATAAACGCTGGGGGCACGCGCGGTCGATCCAGAGCTAAGATGGCCCAAACTGAGCCTCCCATATGCAGAGGACCATGTCGAAAGCCGGCTTGATATAGTCAACAAAAATGAAGACCAGCGGAAAACCATCAGGGCAAACGCGACGCACCTCCTCCATCAACCGGCGGCTGTCCGGCGCGCCACAAATACAGCCATGACAGTGTAACGACCACGACGGAAAACCATCTGAGACTCACCCAGGTGTGGGTCCAGCGCCGATCGGAGCCTGTGAAGCATCATGCGCATAAAGACCTTCAGCGCGGCGCTCTGGTGGCAGACACCCCGATACAGTTACTGGGACGTCAGCAGCAGAGCCCTTTTTGAACAGCATGACTCGGATGGCCGTCTGCCACTCAGCAGCTAGGCGGAGGCTCATCAGAGAGCAGGACACGGTTGCAGAACGCCAGCAGAAGCTCCCTCACCGCCAGGTCAGGGGCCTTCAGCAGCTCAGCCGAAAGGTGGTCGGCACTGACCGCCACGTCGTACCACAGGCGAGCAAGGGGCGCCGTCCAATTTCTCCAAAGTGAACGGCTGGACGACGTCGTTGGTGCATGGCAAGGCAGCCCGTCCTTCAAGGCGGGGACTTGGTAGTCCGCAGCCGAGGAGGGGGGCGCGCGCGGGCGGCGGGGGGGGGGTCCGCCGGCAACACCGAGACGGGCGGCCGTCTCGGGGTGAAGCGGCGGGGGAGGGGCGCGAGCCCCACCCGTCAAGGAAACATTGCGGGCCAACCAGCGGTCCAGGCTGACTGGCGCCGCGCCGTTCCCCGTGTGCTCCACCAGGGTGCGCTGCCGCCGGCCGCCGAGCCGGTCGAGGTGGTACCACATGTCCTTGCCCTGGTTGCGAGCTTGGCAGGCCTTGGCATCCGCGATGCACTGGGCCGCCTCTGCGTCCTGAGCATGTGCATAGGCCTCCACAAGGGCGGCCTTGAGCACCGGTTTCAGCAGCGCTGGGTCCCGGTTGAGTACGCTTGAGGCGACGCGGAGCACCTGCATGGCCAAGACCTTGGGGTCCTGGCGGTAGAGCGGGCCGGGGCGTTGGTGGGGCATGACCAGCAGGTGCCGGGCTGCCAGCAACGGGGCGCGGGCCGCAAAGCCTGCAAAAATGGCTGCGTTTTGAGCACCTTGGGCCAGCGCGTCGACGTCCGCCTCAGTGCCGCCTGCATGGGCGTCCAGGGCCTCCAGGTACGCCCGTCGGCACCTGTTCCGCTCGTGCTCGGCGTCCGTCCAGTCCTCAGGATCCCCCCAGACCGGGCGTAGCGCAGACCAGTCAGGACGGGCCCCGTGGGCGCGGCGCTTGGGGGCATGGAACCTGAGCGGAATGGTCGCACGCACCAACCGGTGGTCAGAGCACACCGTGGGTGCGTCGAAAACTCGGGTATATCCAAAACCGACGTGCACCTGGGCTGTCGTACATACCACCACGTAGTCCAGACAGCCGGGCCTGTCACCGGGTCGTTAGGGCCCCGAAAAGTGACCAAGTCCCGTGAGGGACGTTGGAAGTGGCAGTTGACAGCATTGAACCATGTCCCGCTAATGAATCCCGCAAAAAGGCAGAAAACAAGGAGGTGTTGTCGTTAGCAGCCGTGCCGGCAGGCGCAAAGCGACTGCCAGCAGTGCACACGGGGAGCGTTGGCATTGGCGTCGAGCAGCATAACCAAGAAGTGGCGGGCCGGGGTGGCCCCCTCAAGGCTATGCAAGTCCTCGAAGAACCGACTTCTGGCGTTCCAACTCAGGTAGACCACTATGGGGTGCGTAACCCACCCCAACCGTGAGGTGGTGCTTAGACCCTCAACCAGGAGGTGAAATGTGCCACCATGCATAAGGCGTGGGGTTAGAAACTTTAGCCTGTTGCATGAGGCTGGCAGCTGCCAGCGGTGAACACAAAAGGCCAACACCACCTTGGCCTGGTGTCCCACTGCCAGCAAAGTAAAAACGCCAAGCGCCTGCCATGCAGGCGATCAGTGAGCACCGTGCCAGGAGGCACTGTGCGACGGTGCTCCTGTGCACACGCCTAGAATATATTCTAGGTGTCTATAGACACACGACGTGCAATGCAAAAGGCAACAAGCTCCTCCACCCGGTTGCTATGGTCGCTATCTGCCAGCAATGTGCCGTACGTTGAAAGCTGCGAGGGCCAAGGATGCCTGCTGGCCCAACAGGGGAGAACGAGGAGTGGGGATGGGGGTGGATGCAACGGAAGATGGGGGTGGGGATGGAACGGTCGAGGGGAGGGAGGTGGATGGAATATAGTGCTTTTCATCGCATGGAGCTTACTGTATTTGTCCTGCAGGCGGAGGATGCGAGCCTGCCGCCTGCTCTGGGTACTCGGGGATGCATGATTGCGCAACGCAGAGGCGTAGATAATCTAGCATGCGTTGTGTACTGCGAATCTGACTGCTGAGAGAGCTCTGCCGTTCTGGCCCGAAATACCGGCACCACCATGTGTATCACTCGACTACCTAGGCGAGGCATGCATGGGGGTGGAACGGGTGGGACTTCAGTTTAGAGGCTGTCCCCGAAGCCTGTTTGCCGCGAGCCGACGGGTAGGCTTGTCTACATACTGGAACCACCAGGAGTTAATATGGCTATTACGTCCAAGCTCTAAAAGAGAAGAAAGGGCTGGAGTTAATATTGCCTGGCAAGCAATATTACTCTACTAAGCTACTTGGCTTGTAGAGATTCTACTTCCGGTTACTACAATCCAGAAACGGGTTCATTCTGATGAGTATTGCTCGAGATATGAGCAAGATACTGTTCTACTATACATTATAAAAATATAATTACTTACAGCAGAGTGAAATCACTCAAACCAAAGCAAACGCCCAGCTATAAACCTATATACAGAGCCATGTCAAAGCTCTATACTAGGATAAGACCAATGGAAACGCCTAACGGGAGGAACCTAATAGCCCTGCTGCACCGCAAAATCAGCCCGCGTACGGCGGAGCATGATGTCAGCCATGGCCCGAGTCAGCGCCACCGACAAGCTCTACTATACATTCTACTTGGATTCGGTGATTCCACGGTGGTTCTTCAAGTGACGCGTGGCATACGGCGTCTTATCACAGTGTACGATAGGACATTTAGTCTCCGACACTGTGGTCTACTCAATGCTATTGATTAGACGTAACAAATAGTGACAGGACTTGTGCGACAGCTAGGACATTGATGTGACTATTTATGGATAACGATCCGAGATCTGCTGGTCCAGAGAGAAGGACTGCAATAGTGTGAGACGATCTGTCCTATCAGTCATCTGGATGTGACTGCGTCACAATTAGTATATAACGAGCAGGGCGCTGCCACTTGGTAGCGCCACTTTCCCTGCACCTGTGTCCTCGCACCTTCCGCGACGGTTCTCACGTGCCTCGTGCATTCTGTGCTGGTATCCATAACCATCTAATTAATTAAATAATTAATTAATTAATTAGTCCATAACCAGCAACGTAAATCTATTGATTAATATAACTACTTCCTCTGTAGATATTAATCAGTGCAGGCTGAACCACAGTTCAGCCACAGTTTCTTTAACTCCAGGGGCAGCACGCTTGTTACTACGAGACTCTACATGCAGTCTACACGAGACTCCACGTTCTGGGTGTCTACACGGACACCAATGTTTAGGAATGCACCAAAACTGCCATGATTCCGGCATCAGACGCAGCTGCATTCGCTTCCCCCCCTGTACGTACCTGGCGCGTGCCACCACAACCTGCTCGTGATTTCAAAGCTCGCTCCTCGCCGCCAGCTGTGCAGGGGTGTATAGTCCTCGTCCATGCTGAGGCAGGTGTCCTTGAGCAAGCGACGGGCTCAAATGACCCGTTTCTTGTCATTCATGGTGGCCATGGTGACAAGAACCATGCAGGCCCAATGGGCCTGGCAGGCGTATAGCCTTCTTGTCAATTACGTCTGTGTCGCAGCTGCAGCATGCCCCCAGGAACGCTGGGCCCCGCCGGCAATGCCTCGGTAAGCTCTTGTGCGGTGTCGTGCTTGCCCACCTCAAAGTTCTTGAGGACTATATTATTGCGTTGTCTGAGCTGTGCAACGTTCTGTGAGAGCACTGCAGTGGCTGCCGTCTTAGCCGCTTGGGCTACGATGGCGTCTATAGAGGATTGCCCGGGCGGCCGTCACGTCCGCGAACGTGACCCGCTTTAATTGGGGGGGGGTGGCCATGGCCGCCTTTAATTCCAGCAAGGTGGCTTGGGTTGCAGCAGAGGCAGCTAGCAGCCATTCACTTGAGCTCACCTTGCACAGAGGTGAGGGACTGCTGCATGCCATATATGCACGCAGCAGCGCGGCCGGCGGGGTCCGCTGCGCTGGCAGGGGTGTCGGCATCGGCCGCGACGTTGGATGCGGCACTGAGCGATGGTCGCCGGCGGGGTGCAGAGTTCAGGGCAGCATGTTAAAAGGCAGGAGCTAGGTGCACGTTGCAGGTCGCCGTCCCATTTCAGCCACTCAGCGGGGCCGTCAGGCACAGCCGCGCCGGTTTTGGGATGCATGGCGGATGATGTCGTCGGCGTCGTATAGGAATTTGAGGATTTGTTGCACGTCGGCGAGCGGCATGGTGAATTAAAATGCCGAATTTAAGGTCGGCCAGTTGCAGGCGGGTGCCGACTGCCGAGGCTCGAGCGTATATTTGGTTTAGGTAATTATACAAGGGAAGTGGTCAGAAAATGTGATGGAGCGATCTACCTTATTAGCATGACATACAATTAGGTCCGCCCAAGCATGCGTGGCTTATGCGGTGACCGTCGCGTCTTGCAAGCCATGTGTGGTCGTTGTCCCGTGAACGCAGCAGGTCGTGTAGGTTAAGCCCAAGTAGATGTTCGTGAAAGGGGTTTGTACGGGATTGTGGATGCGCCGTCATGTCCAGATGAAAATCACCCATCAATGTGATCTCCAAGCCGTGGGAAATAATCCCACGATGGCCTGGAACAATGGCTTGGATCATCTGAAACATGTCTTTGAAAAAATTATGTTGTTCAGCTGGGTCGGTGGGGGCGTAAATTTAGAGAACTTACCCTTGCTTGCTACCCCAGGTAATGTGATGTCGTGGCCCAGCGGCCGTGCCATTGAGCCGCCGCCGTATCTACCGGTTGGGACCAAGTGTGGCAGGTGAGGTGTGAGGGAGCCGTTTTTCGGTATTGAATCAAAGCTGTGCCCCCCTGGGTTCCTCGTGCCCAAGCCCATCGACTCTCACCATTAGGAGCTAGTGCTCTGACTGCTTTGTTAGTCGTGCCCCCCGGGCCTTGGATTTTATGCTCATGCAAGCCAAGCCAGATCTCATGAGCTAGCTGGGCCGCCGTAGCCCTGAAATAATGATGCAAGGTGTAGGGACAGTTGCTTAATACGAACTCGTTGCATAATTGGGTATGCCATTAGCGGTACGCCCTCCATAGCTATTGAGATCTCGCACGTTTCACGATACTATGGTGAGTTGGCTCAATTCGATCATGCTGGGAGGTGCGGGGCGTACAAGGCGGGTCTTATCTAGTCACGTTGGGCACGGCCGCCGCGGCCGTTGCGTCCGCCGCCGCCGGCACGTATGTCCATGCCATTGCTGTGGTCGGTCCCGTTGTCGCCGCGATTGGCTGCCTGCCGGGCGCGCATCCTTGGTCCCCTGCCCTTGCGCATCCGTCTCCATGTGTTCCCCGATAGCGTTCCCATCCTCGAGATCTGCCGGAAGGCTGAGCTCTGACAGTTAGGAATGATAAACGAGCGACGTAGTATAATGCTTGATTGCGCAGGATATGGTTGTGTTGGCAATGAAATGCTTGCTCATTAGAAAATCGGGGTTCTCTGAACATAGCTTCTTTATAGTGATACGGAAGGGGAGCCGCTGATGCTAGGTGAAATAGAGCTGGGTGATGTGATCGTAGTAAGGTTGATTAGGCTTCTAGTGTACGAGTATTACGGATGATATGGCCTATAATTGTTGCGGCCCATACCTTGACGGTGTGCTGAGTACCTTGACGACGGATTTTTGCGTCTAGGTTCTCCTAACAGATCTGTGATTGCGGACAGGTTTGCAACAAGCAATATCTGAAGTAAAACTTGACGGCTAAAACTGTTTAGAGGCCGTTGCCGGATCTGGCCGTTGGTAGAGAGTCGTTGGCCTTGAAACACGATAAAAGCTTGCTCACCTAGCTCAGCGGTCTCTTTTGTTTTAACGAAGGCGGCGACAGGGGTCAGGGGCAGCGTAGCTGACGCCCGGAATTCCTTTCTGCAAAACGGCTGGGATGCCGAAGCCCGGGCGGAAGCCAGGTTCGACAGGTGCTGGGAAGCAATTACCGAAAGCTAATCCCGAGGTGCCGACAGCTACTAAACAGACGGGAAAGGGCCGACTAGGCTGGCCGACGCAGAAGAAAAGGCTCCATCAGGAGCTCTCCACTTGCTCGGGCCTGCCTGAAGTGTGCGCTGCCTTTGAGGCGGTCCTCGGGACCGACTGGGTAACTACTGTCAGCCGGTGGTCTGCGGCCCAGCTGGAGTCCGTCGTTGGACTGCTGGTCGACCACGTGGACGGGCCTGAAATTCTGGCAGCAGCGGACCCAAACGAAGCGCTAGTGGCAGCCCTCCAAAGCGCCCGGGACTTGGCGGACTCGGACGAAGAGGAGATGCAGCCACCACGCCGGCCCACGAAAGGGGCGAAAAAGGGGACGAAAAAAGTCGGAAGCCCAGCCCCGAGCAAGGGAAAGGCCGCGGGGGATGTGAGGGAGCAGCTCTTGGAGCTGGCGGCTATTATTGGCAAGCAGGGGCAGGCGGGCAAAGAAGAGGAGGAGGAGGAGGAGTCCGAGGAAGAGGATTTCCTGACGAAATTGAAGGATGCGCTGGCCGGGGCAGATGGGGCTTCCAGGAAGCCGAAAAAGACCAAAGGGGTGACGCTGCCCACTCGAGCACAAGTGGTGAATTGGAGGGTGCAAGAGAGAGTGCTCCCCGAGGTGCTCGAGGATGCCAACGACAATGGAGGGGGGATAAAGAGTTGGATCATGGCTACTCGCCAAGGGGGTGGAGGAACCAGGAAAGCAGGAAGGTGGTCATGAACATCGCCCTGGCCATGGACACACTCTTCAAGGAGTTGGGGCCGGCAGCCGGGGAGTTGGCTGGGGTAGAGTATCTCATGAGGGTGGTGGCAGCAATGCTCCTAGTGGAGAGCCAGGGGTCAGGAGGGTGGAAGGTGGCTGGCCACCTCCTTGCTCTCAAGGAAGATGCCTCCTTGGTGAGCAACCCGGCCATGAAGATGGCCCTGCAAAGCGCCACGATGATGGAGAAGCTGGGCAAGGCCCAGCAAACCAAGTAAACACCGAAAGGGTAAACCGCTCCCCCTTCCCACTGCCTCTTCCTACAATGCCTCTAAGCACTACGTGGGGGAGAGTGAGGTCAGCACGCAGACGCCAGCGTGCAACTCGCCGCCGCCGGACCTTCACTCTACAACACAAGGTGATTACGTGGTTGAATTGGCTATGGCACGGGGGGGCAGACCCTCCGCCTAAATCTGGAGGCGCGTGCTCCAGAGGAACGGCGGAGGCCCTGAAAAGGGTCAAGAAGCACTGCGAGTGGTACAGTCGCCGCGTAGGCGTTGCGACAGGCCCCGCAAAGGAAGTGATCTAATCTATGGGAAATGTAATAAGTATGAACAACTTGTGGCGGAGCGGGTGAGTCTGCCGAAGCGCGAGGTGGCAGGAAAGGCGAAGCTGCTGGATTTGCTGGCGCTACGACCTAGTTGGCGAGAGGTGTACGCCAGCGAGGCCAACTGCATCAAGCCGGAGGTGGCTGCCAGTGCGAGGTATTGGAATGTACCTGCCCCCAGCCGAGGGTGCACCATGGCGGAGTGGGGCAAGTTGATGGGGAGGGCAGCGGACGTGGGGATGGTGGAGTTCCGAGAGACGCGGCCAAAGTGGGTAGACGGATGTTTTGGGGTGGCCAAAGGAGTGGGGGAGTTAAGGCTCATTGTGAATAAGAAGTTGGGGAACGCACTGTGGGTGGACCCCCCTAAGACGGTGTTACCCCACCTGGGCATATACTCGGAGGTCTATATCAAGGGTCGGTGCTACACGGCCAAGAGCGATCTGGTCTCGTATTACTATACCATCCAAGTGCCGGAGTGGTGGTGGGATTATCAAGGGCTACCTGATGTGTGGTCCACCGATGTCGGGCTGCCGGGGCGGCGGAGGAGGGTGTGGCCAGTGCTGAAAGTGCTGGCCATGGGGCACTCCCACGCTGTAGCGCTAGGGGAAGCCATCCATGAGATGGTCCTCTATGCCACGGGCGATTTGGATCCTAGACGGCAGGTGAACCGCCTCACAAGTGTAGGGGAGCTGACCGTGCTTCGGAATGCATGGGGTAACCCAACCGCCCTAGCCATCGAGTACAAGGAGGAGAGCACGAGGGAGATGCAAATCGACCTTGAGGACCCCCCTGCCCCTATGGTATCCATCACTATTGATGACCTGGTGGTCAGCAATGGGCGCACGTGCGAGGCGGTGAATCGCTTAATCACGAGTGCTATTGAAGACGGGTACGCGCCTAACAACCTTGTGCCCTCCAAGGACAAGACGATCATGGCTAGCCCGGAGGGGGAGGATGAGCTATAGAAGCTCTGGGTGTTGTTCACCGGCGGGATGGGGTGTTGGAGCCGACAGCTAAGCAGCTCACCCTTGTGGTTGCGCACACTCGTGTACTCCTCGAGAGGGGACGCGCTACCGCTGAGGGCCGGGCCCACTTCAAATGTTCCGCCGTCCAAGCCAAGTGTGTGACACTTTTGGTCGTTTTTTGCAAAAAAAAAATAAAATTTCGCACGAGTTCGCGTGATTTTCGCGTGATTTTCGCAAAATTTTCACACATTTTCGCACGATTTCGCACGATTTCGCACAATTTTGCATGATTTCGCACAATTTCGCATGGATTTCAACCAAGGGTCGTTTTGGGGAGTGACGTTTGACAAAATTTCGCATGAATTCACACACGTTGTGCACATCAAAATTTTTTACCGTCGACATTTTTCACATGAAATTTCGCACAAATTCGCACGATTTCAGCAAATTTCACACGATTTCAGCAAATTTCGCACAATTTCGCACGATTTCGCACGACGAATCACTCTGCAGAGTGACGATCGTCGAAAAAGTCAAAAAAACGACCAAAAGTGTCACACTTTTCGGAACATTTGAAGTGGGCCCGGCCTGAGGCGCTGGCGGCCGTCGTGGGCCGGTGGGTGTGGCTGCAGATGCTCAGCCGCACTTGCTTGTCCATATGGCAGCAGAGTTTTAAGTTCATCAACCTCAAGGGGTGGGGCCAGCGAACGCGACCTTTGTGGCAAGGTGTGCGCGATGAGCTCGAGTGTGCCATGGCGTTGGCCCCCATGCTCCGTGTGGACCGGGGGGCTGCCCTGGCTCCGGTGGTGGTGGCCTCGGATGCGTCTAGTTTTGGGCAGGGGGTTGTCTACGCTGAGATGGCCCCAGCTGAGGTGACGGAATTAGCTCGGGCCCGGGAGGTGCGGGGTTACCCAACCCTCCTCACCCCAGGTGAGGCCATGTATGCGGGGCCTAGACCCTTGACTGAGGCCGCGGTAAGAGCCATCATCGATCAAAGAGGGGTGGCACGTAGGGATCAAGAGTCGCTGGCGCGATTCGACCATGCACATCAACGAGAAGGAAGTGCGGGCCGCTGTGAAGGGGGTGGAGCGCTCGGCCCGGAACCTCGGAACATGGGGTAAGCGGGTGGTGAGGTTAGTGGACTCCACCGGCTGCCGCTTTGGGCTGCTTGGCTAAAGGGCGTTCCTCTTCTTACCGGTTAAACAAGCAATGCCGCCGGTTGTGCGCTCTTACATTGGTCACCGGCAGCCGCTCACAATGGGTCTGGACGCCAATCGCGGGGGCTTTCCATGGCTGCCTCGGTGGCCGGGTGGGTCCGCGATTTGACTCGCGAGGGTGTTCATCCCAATCCCGGGCCTCGGCTTGGCGCTAGCTACTTGACCCTTCTTGAGGGCAAGGTGAAGCCGGCTACTTTGATGGTTTACCATCGGGGCCTTAGGTCCTTTTTCGCATGGTGGGCGAGCCGGCGGGGTCGGGCTGGCAGCTTGTTGCACGGCTTGACGATAGAGGAATACTATTGCGAGTATGTCGCTTGGGCGCACTCACGGTGTTACAGCCGCCAGTTGTGTGTCAATGCGCTTATGGGCCTGAATTTGTACTTTCCCCGGGAGGTGCGGGATTGGGCCTTGGCACGAAGTGTTTTGGCTGGCTGGCGCACGTTGGCACCCCCTCGTGCCCCCCCCCCCATTCCATGGGAGGCTGCGTTTGCGCTTGCTTGTACTAATATGGTGCTCCAGCGGCAGCCTCGTGCGGCTATGATGGTCATCGTTATTTTCCAACAATAGTAACCTGCGGGTATCGGAGGCGCTCAACCTGTTGGTCGGCCATGTGCGCTTGCAGCCTGATGTTCGGTTGCGGGGTTCGCAGCGGGGCGCCTTGTTGTTGATGTCAGCTAAGACGGCTAAGGGGGAGGTGCAGTCTGTGGTGGTCGAGGATGTCATGACTGAGACCCTCTTGCGGGCTTGTATGCGTGGCAAGGCGGCCTGGGAGCGGGTGTTCCCTTACGATTATGCCCAGTTCAGCCGGGTTTGGCATCAGGCCACGCAAGCTTTGGGGGTCGACACGGTGTTTACCATTCACGGGCTGCGGCATGGGGGGGCTACCTATGATTTTTTGCGGCAGCGCAGCATGGCTGATATTCAGCCTCGGGGTCGCTGGCGCAGCAGCAAAACTGTCGCCCACTATGTGGGATTGCACCGGAGCTTGGCCCTCACCCTTCCTGACGCCCTGGTTCGGGCTATCGCCGCCTGCCCCCCGCGCATTTGGTGGAGCGTCTTTTCTCTGCCTTCCTCTTAAGTTCCCTTCATTCTTGTCTTATGCGTCCACCGGTTTTTGTTTTGCCCCTGGCTTGGGTCGCCAGGGAGGGATGTAAGGGTGAGGCTAGCCTTTTTGGACATAAAGTGTTCCCATGGGTAAGGATGGCCAGTTGAGGGCCACTTTCCGATGTGCTCTACTTATTGTTTTAATAAAGAGTCTGGTTACCTTGGAGTTCCACGGTTAATAGAATCGGGGTTCTCTGAACATAGTTTCTTTATAGTGGTACGGAAGGGGCCGGAGCCGCTGATGCTAGGTGAAATAGAGCTGGGTGATGTGATCGTAATAAGGTTGATACGGCTTCTAGTGTACGAGTATTACGGATGATATGGCCTAATTGTTGCGGCCCATACCTTGACGGTGTGCTGAGTACCTTGACGACGGATTTTTGCGTCTAGGTTCTCCTAACAGATCTGTGATTGCGGACGGGTTTGCAACAAGCAATATCTGAAGTAAAACTTGACGGCTAAAACTGTTTAGAGGCCGTTGCCGGATCTGGCCGTTGGTAGAGAGCCGTTGGCCTTGAAACACGATAAAAGCTTGCTCACCTAGCTCATGGCGGTCTCTTTTGTTTTCCCACCCGCCCTCCCTAGCTGTGTGTTGCCTGTTTGGGGGTAAGGCTAGCCTTTTTGGACATAAAGTGTTCCCATGGGTAAGGATGGCCAGTTGAGGGCCACTTTCCGATGTGCTCTACTTATTGTTTTAATAAAGAGTCTGGTTACCTTGGAGTTCCACGGTTAATAGAATAGGCTTACCCTTTATCAACGTTCCTCTCACTGGCCGCGCCGCCAGTGACCGTTGGGTGCAGACCGTTGGCCCGAGGCCGCACGATTACCGGTAGCAGTCTAGTCACAGCATCGTGTGATCACAGATCAATCCACTCTGCAGTACGTTCCCTATCTAGGATACTCTAGTACCGTCCAATGGTAGGACACTACGTATACTGGGTACTGACATCTGTCACGTACCCCAGTACCCAAAGTACCTATCTAGGGAAAGGTATGTGACTCGACTAGCAGTCCTATATCTGCATAGCCCACGTGGTATTTATATTCACATACCAACGTAGGTTTACAAGGCTTATTCATACGTTGTATTCACAATGCCTTTGAGACTTAGTCTGCAGCAAAGCATGGAGACTAACTCTGACCCGTTGGCTGCGTTAATATACTCAGTGCTGTGCTCCCGGTGGCTCGGTGTCTGCCGTGATCGATCTGGTCCTCACGCTTCGCGGTCGGCTTGCGGCTGACCGGCTCCATTGTAGCTGGACCATGGGGAGCCGCTGCCATCAAAAAGCTGCTGCTTGGGCGTTAGTAGCCAACGCCCGGCCGATTCCGGTAGCTTGCCCGTCTCATCGATCTGGCTGGTATGTGCCGGGGAGGAGGATCTTCACCCGGTCGATACCCCGTCTGGGTCCGCCATTCTCGATGTAGGTCATGTGCAGCGTGGGGGGTTCCGTTCTGAGTGTAATCAGTGGGGCCAGGGCCAAGCCGGTCGATGTGCAGCTGCGCGTCGTCCCAGAAGTCTAGTGGGCGCTGTGATTTGAACCCTCGGGGTTCCCATCCGTAGAGGCAGGGTTGATTGGGCTCGTTGAGGGGGCAGAATATGGAGTCCTCGTCTTCGGCTGCAGCGGTGATCGATGAGGAGCTGGAACTTGATAGCTATCTTGGCCCCCGCCAGCACACCCAGTTCGTGGCAGACCCTCCTCCAGTCGGCCAGCCCATGCATTCCAGAGGAGGTATCGATTGATATCTTCTTCAAAGTGGTGTTCCGGCTGCCGGTGGGATCCGTGGCATTATCGGGGCGGGGGTGCGGAGTGGGGCCTTGGGTGGCGTGGTCCAAGCGATCCTTCAGTTAGCCCTGCTAGCCTTGCCGGACCTGTGCGGGCAGTCCTTGGGCTCGTGCTCCCGGCTCCCCAGGCAGCTGGTGCACACCGGGCGCTCCATGTCGATCTGCGTGGTTATCCCGCCTGTGGGCCACTGGCGATTTTGCCGGCTTTCAATTGTCGTGAGCTTGCACCGTGATTATGTCCGGGATGCAGCGGGGCCGATCCTCGGAGTATAGCCGCCTGGCATTCGGTAGATCAGGTTTAGACCGTCTCCTGTAAGCCCACGTGCCGGGTCGAAGTTGGGTGTGAACCCCATGGCTGCCGCGAGTTGACCCTGATTTCTGCTTTGGCGGCCCGCGATTCCTTGCCTTGCACGGATTCCTCGTACAGTAGAGCGCAATCGCTATCAACCCTGTGTCGTACCATCGTACCTGCTTTTTGTCGTATCACAGTAGCCGCAGGCGTGGGACACAACAACAACATCAACAACAACAACAACACCATCATCATCATCATCATCAACAACAACAACAACAACAACAACAACAACAACAACAACAACAACAACAACAACAACAACAACAACAACAACAACAACAACAACAACAACAACAACAACAACAACAACAACAACAACAACAACAACAACAACAACAACAACAACAACAACAACAACAACAACAACAACAACAACAACAACAACAACAACAACAACAACAACAACAACAACAACAACAACAACAACAACAACAACAACAACAACAACAACAACAACAACAACAACAACAACAACAACAACAACAACAACAACAACAACAACAACAACAACAACAACAACAACAACAACAACAACAACAACAACAACAACAACAACAACAACAACAACAACAACAACAACAACAACAACAACAACAACAACAACAACAACAACAACAACAACAACAACAACAACAACAACAACAACAACAACAACAACAACAACAACAACAACAACAACAACAACAACAACAACAACAACAACAACAACAACAACAACAACAACAACAACAACAACAACAACAACAACAACAACAACAACAACAACAACAACAACAACAACAACAACAACAACAACAACAACAACAACAACAACAACAACAACAACAACAACAACAACAACAACAACAACAACAACAACAACAACAACAACAACAACAACAACAACAACAACAACAACAAGAAGAAGAAGAAGAAGAAGAATGCACCCCCTCTCCCACCGATTGCAGACTTGTAGATTTACGACCGTCAGATGTGTGAATCGAACGGCCCGACTGACAGGTACACCCGAAAACCGCATAGATGGATAAAAAAAAACGCATAGATGGACCCGAAAAACCGCATTGATGGACCCAAAAAACCGAAAAACCGCATAGATGGACCCGAAAAACCGCATAGATGGAACCGAAAACCGCATAGATGGATCCGAAAAACGGCGGACAGTCGCTGGAGGGCCCTGTCCAATGGCCCGACATGCTGCATGCTGCATGCTGTCGAATCGCCTGGAGTACCGCACATGCTACATGGACCTTGCTGCGGCGCGCCAGGAGGGGTTGGAGCCGTCGGATGGGGAGGAGGTGCCCCAACGCAAGGGGCGACGAGAAAAAGGGGATAAATATAGGGCGCATGCCGCATTGCACGTAGGTGATGATGTCGGGCGTAACGTACGAAACTACGGGTCTTGAAATAAGACTTGCGTCCCGGCAGGTTGCCGGCCGGACTGGTCCACTATTATGTACTTTTTGCTAGCATCCCACATGTGGAGACCCTGGCATACATATCTAAACATATGAAAGACCATCGGGCATCCTGTGGCCCGTACGCCGTAACTTTCCGTGCATTTCAGTGATCAACTCGTGATCGATCGACGGGTGTCCTTTTCGCCTTTACCCGTTGGGCGCAAGTCGACGGAATTTGGAGATCGTACAGGCTTCCGTGCGTGGCTGGACCGAAGACGCCGTATCTTGGGCGGCGGACGGAAGGCTTTTGTTCAGTGAGATACTATTTGGCGTTAACTCGCTGGCATCTTTAATGGCTTTAAGGTCGTCGCGACATTTTGACGTTAGCGACTCGATCGAGCTTGACTGGCGTGTAGTTGGCCGAACTTTCACGACTTGCCACCTGTCGGCTCACCGAAACTGGGTCGCCTACTAGAGTGACGGTCGGCTTGACGGCTTTCGTCTTTTCGCCGTACTATTTTTGAGTTTGGTTGAGTTGAATCCTTCGCGTTCTTCCTATTGGTTAATAGAAAATACCCATTTCCCCGGAAATAAAATCCTTCGCGTTCAGCTTTAGTTGCGGGTCTCCAATAGCAGTCGGCAAGGCTATATATATGTGGCGGATCTCCGTACTTTCCGGTCTTTTTCAGGGGTCCTCGTAGTTATGCACTGTGGCAAATGGAAGCGAACGTGTGTATTGATTAGGCAATGGCTGGCATATATCAATCCATGCAAGCTTGCCAAGCTGGATTGCATGGGCATGTAGGTTAGGGTAACCTAGCTATCCTGCACTAGTGCTAACCAATGAGGTGCTGGCTCCGTCCAGCTAGATCTACTCCAGCTAGGACTGATACGATGCCCACAGGCAACGACTGCCTAACAGCACTACGTGGATGGTCCTGGACCTCCCCTAGGACCTCCGTACAGGACTAGCACGTACTGCAGCCCACCTTGTGGTCTGCCTCACAGCTCATATAAACCCTACCACGTGCGTATCACGTGCGTGTGCCCTACATGCAGATCTCAGTGCTAATATCTAGCACCCACGTGCATGCCCAACATGGCACGTGCGGATCTAAACCCTAGTAGAGATCTGTCCAGTGTACTACACCACCGTCCAGGTCCGTATCCCACTTGGGAGACGGATACAACGCCACGTGCACAGATAGTCTAGGCCTGAAGCCCTATAATAACTCCCATTATTACTTTTCTTTGGGGAGTGAGGGGAAGACTCTTCCCACAACCCACTCATATGCCAACCTACTGCTTGGATACAAGGTTCCCCACAGGGACAAACCAGGACACTGAAAGAGATGCATTGTTAAAAGCGCCCATAGCTCCTCCTTGTTGGATACAACACCCACACTGGCTGTATGCCTGTATTGGGAAAACCAAGGCAGAAAAAATAGAACCACACGTTTTATTGAGAAACAACAAGCCATCAATTTAAAGGAGGACCCTTCTGACCTCGATCTTTAATGACGCGAAGAGAGTCTACGGGTGGACACTTCAGTCCCTGCCACCCCATGACCACCCTCCTATCTGGTACCCTAGGCGGAGGCACTTCACCCTCTGCCGTCATACGGGTTCATCAGCTTGTATAGGACTCTATACTGAGGCCCTGCAGCTTGTGGCACTTTTGTCAGTGCATCAGCTGCATTGTCAGGGTCTCTGATGTGAGTCTTGGATTCCAGATAGGTACACTCCTGCTTGAGGACAATCCAGTCCAGATCAGTGTGCACAGCCAAGGGGTTGTCCAGGAAAGAGAGAAGGGCCGGATTGACTGTCAGTCAGCAGATGGGATTTGACACCAGCACAACTACCAGCCTGATGCTGCAACCACACCAGCAGATGGTTCAAGTACCTGGCATGCAACACAGAAGAGACCACAGCACGGCATTCTGCTACATTGCTGCTGACTGCCTTGCGCTTGTGGAGTCTGCTGAACCAGGAAACCAATGACTGCTTGCCAGTGGGGTTAGACAACATAAAGAGACCTGCCTCTCTGGCTTGTACCTTAGTGATTACCCGTGACTCCATGGAACTGTCCATCATACAGGTGATGTGGATGGGTTGGAACAGATCCAAGGCATGAAGAATAAGGGGAGGGCCATCATGCAATACCTGTTTAATAGCCCTAGACCCAACCTCCATGAGAACATCATCATCCACTCTGCTGACCACTGCTGCAGATGAGGAGCACACGTGGCACACAGCCACCCTACATAGCTTACCCCTGATAGTAGTGGGACAGAGATCAGGAGTGATGTCTGAGGGGAGAACATCTTTACAAGACGTGACATATTCAGAGGATGCTTTGAGAGAACACACCCACTCCTTCTGCTCCTTAAACGTGCAGGTTCAGAATGATGCCACAGAACTTGACAGTATCTTTCCCCAGCTCCAGCTCACATCAATCCGAAAACCCATTTTCTTCCCCTGGAAATTATTTGGAGAAGGAATAATGGTCAGTTTGACCTCAAATTTGGCACCAAGGTTCCTTATCCGATATCTTATGATGCCATGGGGTCAAAAAAAATTTTGGGAGTCGGTAGCATGGTAACATGGTGACATTTGCTAGCAAAAAATACCGTATTTTCAGCACTTTCTGGCATGTATGCATATATAAAGACATCAAATGAACTCAGTTGGGCCTGGGACTTTGCACATGTTCTAAACACATCCCATGCAGCATGCCCACAAAGTTTCAGGCTGGTTGGATGACAAATAGGTGACAAATGCTAGCATAAATACCCCCAAAATGCAGTTTTTCGTGGTTTTCCAAGGGTTTTATCTCACATATGCATACATAATGACACCAAATGAACTCAGTTGGAGCTGGAACTTTGCACATGTTCTAAACACATCCCATGCAGCATGCCCACAAAGTTTCAGGCTGGTTGGATGACAAATAGGTGACAAATGCTAGCATAAATACCCCCAAAATGCAGTTTTTCATGGTTTTCCAAGGGTTTTATCACACATATGCATACATAATGACACCAAATGAACTCAGTTGGAGCTGGAACCTTGCACATGTTCTAAACACATCCCATGCAGCATGCCCACAAAGTTTCAGCTGGTTGGATGACAAATAGCACAGACCAGCTCAGATTTCTGTCGACCCTGGCCCAGGCGAGCACAGGGATGACAATACAGATATGTCCGACCAGCCCCGGGAAGAGGGCTGCGGGCAGGGAAGTACTAGTAGTGACAACCAGCGTAAGCGTGATAAGGCGCTTCGGCGGGAGACCTTGCTTCAGGAGGCGAAGCTGCTGTCGGCAATCAAGAAGTGGGTTCCAGCTCCGCTGGTACCTGGTGCTATTCAAGCAGACCGGGATCGCTTTATAGCATCACTTGGGCCGTTTTTCCGCAGGCTCGCGGGCAACCGCGACTTCATTCCGGACTGGCTGGAGTTTCTTCGTGGAACTCCGCTGGGAGACCGCGAGAAAAACCACCCAGAGTGGATTTCGCTGCTGGATAGAGCTCAACGTCTGCGGTGGTCGCCGTTTGAGTTTCTGCGCCGAGCGAGGGAGACTTTTCTCCGATCTATCACTACCAAAACCTGCGACGAGATCGAGGAATTTGTAGATGCAAAGCCAAAGCCCGGGCAGACCATCATCGAGCACCTCAACTCTTACTACGACACGCTGGAGAAGCAGGGCCGGGCTCCGGTGGCCTGACGAGGCGGTAAATCTCCGCTGGATCCAAAACTGTACATTATCCGAGTCCGAGAAGCGGAATTTAGTCGCCAACTGCCGCGGTTACCTGAGCGACACTCACCGATGCAGAGCTCACCTCAAGGAGCTCCTGACGAACCAAACCCGTGTTTCCAGAGAAGGAGGTGCCGCGGAGGTGCCTCGTGTCGCCATGGTGATGGAGCAGCAACGGGAAATCTTCTGCTACAACTGCGGGCAGCCCGGGCACACACGCCGCGCATGTAAGGGTAAGGTTCAATGTCGCTAATTCTGAGTCCTTCCCTCCCTGCACTTTCTGTAATAAGACTAACCATCTGGCTAAGGATTGCTACTTTCTCAAGTGCAAGTCTTGTGGCAATCCTGGACATGTTGCGTCTGCCTGCAGGAGTAAGGCGGGCGCTGGACCCAAGGACACCCAGATGGAGGTCCTCAAGCTGCTGCAGCAGATCTCCCAAGCCGTCAAGAGCGGTGCCCTTCGTGGTGGTGACGCTTCTCAGCCGCGTGCATGGTGGTGACGCTTCCCAGCCGCGTGGTGGTGATGCTTCTCAGCCGCGGGGTGGCAATAACTCTCATGGCCGCAAGAGGAAGCAGCAGCAGAAAAACTAGATGATCCTCTCTGTTTATATAACCCCTACAGCGTCCTTATGGACGTTGATGAGAGTGGTTTCATGGCAGATGAGGCCTGCCAGGTGGTAGGGGCTCCAGCAGTAACCCCTACTGACCGTAAAGCTGCCCCAGTGAGCAGCAGTAAAAGTGCCCCTGTTTGTGGCATTCCTATCCATGCCTGGAATAAAAAGAGTACCCCAGAGGGAACTCTTTCTGTAAATAATACATGTGGATCTGCTCCTGTTTGTAGACAGATGCCACGTGGTGTTGCCCAAGTGAGCAACATATCTGTGAACAATACATGTGGTGCAGCTCCTGGTTGTAGCCAAGCACCCATTGATATTGTTAACAGTCAAGCTCCTCAGAGCAATAATCCTTGTTATATTGATAATAAAAACTTGGACTCTTGCTCTGCCAGGAACGTGGATGCCCGTCCATGTCCTGAAGGTTGACAGATATATACAGGAGCTTAAGAAGTTGGTAATGTCTGGGGATTATCCTGAGATGTTTAAACCAACTTTTGCTGTCAGGTGTTTGGGTGCTGCAAAAGTGGAAAACACCATGAACAACCGTTTTCATACTTTCAAAGTGCGTGGTGTTCCATGGCTGGTCTCACCTCGTGGACTAGCAGGTGGCCTCTACCCTGATGACATAATGCAGGCATGGAGTAAGCAGAGGTGGGGACAGTATGCTCATCTCTGTGAAAAGGATAAACAGAGAGGAGAATCATTAAAATTTAAGGTGGGAGACCAGGTGATCTTCCACAAAGAAAATGCTCCTGGTAAACGTGGTTATTGGCAGGGTCCAGGGACCATAACCTCAGTTGACCTGGAGATGAAAACTGCTGATGTGGTCTGGAATGGTACCACTTATCATCTGGCTTGGAATAGATTGAAGAGAGATCCAATGAACGTTCAAGAAAATCCCCTGGTAAATATGGCCCCTGGAGAGGCATTTGGATCTCCCAATCTTTCCTGTCCACCTTTGGCCAGTGAACAGGCTGGACTCCAACTACCAGAAAGGGCGGCCTCCCATCAACTGGAGCCTACTACTCAGCAAGTTCAGCCTAAGACATTGACTGGGATATCACAGGATGATATATTTGAAGCTGACTTGTTGGATAATAGGGTGTCTGATCAGCACCGGAAGCTCCGGCCGTTGGAACATGGGCTTGAGACCCCTGGGCAGGTGGATAACATATTTCAGTCTGAACAGCCAAAGCTTGGATTCAATTACCGTGGTAATAAGCCATTGCCCTTGGAGACTGATGGGAAAATACCAGCCCAAGGAAGACAAGCTGAGGAGGGGTTGTCCAGGTTGAACACTCAGCTCGGCAAGAGAGGCAATCCTCAAGAGCTTCGGGATATTGTAAAGAAGCTCAAGCCCTCACTAAAAATTGCCAAAATAACTTCTCTTCTAGAGAAGGGCATGGACCTTGATGGCTTTGATGTGGATACCAAAGCAGAGGTCTCTGTCACCTCGCCCTTTAATGCTTTGCTGGATAAATATTCCCTTGAACCCAGTCCATGGACTAATGTCCAAGACTTTGCGGGTAACACTAATCATCAAGTTCTTGGGAATATCACTATCCCATTCCTGGGTGAGTCTTTGACACTTTGTGTTGTTGATGACCTCGGCTCTGAAAGATTGTCGTCCGAAGACATCGGAATGAATACAAGTTGCAAATAAATGGAATGCGATGTAAATCATGCAGAAAGCATGAAATGAACGTTGTGTTTATTGTTCTCATACGTTATTGTCGTTGTTGCATAATTCGTCTTCGTTGCGCATAAGAACCTGTTGCGCTTGGCACCTTCATCAGTCTTGCTGAATATCCTACGTGGACATGCATTCCATGTAGTTCAGTGCATGCCGCGTGTTAGATACTTCTAGAATCAGGACTCTAGGAGGTACCAAGGCAGATGCGCATACATGATAGGCCGATAGTCGGCTCAGTCCTCTTGACAGGACTACACCGGCCCTTGACCAGCCGGTGACGTGGAGGCCAGGGAGACGCCCACACATTCTACGTGGCGTTATCCCATTGGCGAGTACTAGTGAAGTACAGCCATTGGTCCAATACTACAATAAAGTATATTGTAGTAATCTGTACAAGATCCTCTATCTCTGAGGACCCATGTGGACCCTAGATGGGTCTCCAACCAACTTTATTGTGTTGCATGTCATAGATAGCTGTTTACACGCGCGTAACCCACACACATATATGAGCACGTTATATAGAGGTAATGGGTTATCCGGGTGGTCTGACCCAAGGATTCAAACCCCCATTGCAGTGACTGGCCATACGCGATACGCGTCGTACGCGGCCCCAGGTGTATAATATATAATACGCGGTGTATAATGTATTATACGCTGATCGTACGCTAACCGTTGAAAACCCCTTTTTTGGCATGATTTTGAGGGGTTTTCAACATTCTGAGCAACCAAGCATAGTCTGCTGGTGTTTTTCCATACCTTTTGCCTACATGACATATATAGGAGTGTTGCCGGCTCCGGGAGGACCGGCTGGACCTGGAGGGCCAGCGGGCCCCATGGTCGGCGCGGACCTGGACGTCATATTGGCGTCAGCGCTTGTCGGTGGCGCTGACTCGGGCCATGGCTGACATCATGCTCCGCCGTACGCGGGCTGATTTTGCGGTGCAGCAGGGCTATTAGGTTCCTCCCGTTAGGCGTTTCCATTGGTCTTATCGTAGTATAGAGCTTTGACATGGCTCTGTATATAGGTTTATAGCTGGGCGTTTGCTTTGGTTTGAGTGATTTCACTCTGCTGTAAGTAATTATATTTTTAACATATATAGCATGACCTTTGGCATTGCCATCACTACCTAAATACAAGCATAGTTTCTAACGGTCTCACTTGATAGTTTCTCTTCAAAATCGAGACAACATGCAACTAAGTATCAATACCAGTATCAATGCACAACTCACTGGAAAGGATATTCTATTAACCGTGGAACTCCAGGGTAACCAGACTCTTTATTAAAACAATAAGTAGAGCACATCGGGAAGTGGCCCTCAACTGGCCATCCTTACCCATGGGAACACTTTATGTCCAAAAAGGCTAGCCTTACCCCCAAACAGGCAACACACAGCTAGGGAGGGCGGGTGGGAAAACAAAAGAGACCGCCATGAGCTAGGTGAGCAAGCTTTTATCGTGTTTCAAGGCCAACGGCTCTCTACCAACGGCCAGATCCGGCAACGGCCTCTAAACAGTTTTAGCCGTCAAGTTTTACTTCAGATATTGCTTGTTGCAAACCCGTCCGCAATCACAGATCTGCTAGGAGAACCTAGACGCAGAAATCCGTCGTCAAGGTACTCAGCACACCGTCAAGGTATGGGCCGCAACAATTAGGCCATATCATCCGTAATACTCGTACACTAGAAGCCTAATCAACCTTATTACGATCACATCACCCAGCTCTATTTCACCTAGCATCAGCGGCTCCCCTTCCGTATCACTATAAAGAAACTATGTTCAGAGAACCCCGATTCTATTAACCGTGGAACTCCAGGGTAACCAGACTCTTTATTAAAACAATAAGTAGAGCACATCGGGAAGTGGCCCTCAACTGGCCATCCTTACCCATGGGAACACTTTATGTCCAAAAAGGCTAGCCTTACCCTTACATCCCTCCCTGGCGACCCAAGCCAGGGGCAAAACAAAAACCGGTGGACGCATAAGACAAGAATGAAGGGAACTTAAGAGGAAGGCAGAGAAAAGACGCTCCGCCAAATGCGCGGGGGGCAGGCGGCGATAGCCCGAACCAGGGCGTCAGGAAGGATGAGGGCCAAGCTCCGGTGCAATCCCACATAGTGGGCGACAGTTTTGCTGCTGCGCCAGCGACCCCGATGCTGAATATCAGCCATGCTGCGCTGCCGCAAAAAATCATAGGTAGCACCCCCATGCCGCAGCCCGTGAATGGTAAACACCCTGTTGTTTCATCCGAGGCCACCACCACCGGAGCCAGGGCAGCCCCCCGGTCCACACGGAGCATGGGGGCCAACGCCATGGCACACTCGAGCTCATCGCGCACACCTTGCCACAAAGGTCGCGTTCCCTGGCCCCACCCCTTGAGGTTGATGAACTTAAAACTCTGCTGCCATATGGACAAGCAAGTGCGGCTGAGCATCTGCAGCCACACCCACCGGCCCATGCACGACGGCCGCCAGCGCCTCAGCGGTAGCGCGTCCCCTCTCGAGGAGTACACGAGTGTGCGCAACCACAAGGGTGAGCTGCTTAGCTGTCGGCTCCAACACCCCATCCCGCCGGTGAACAACACCCAGAGCTTCTAGCTCGTCCTCCCCCTCCGGGCTAGCCATGATCGTCTTGTCCTTGGAGGGCACAAGGTTGTTAGGCGCGTACCCGTCTTCAATAGCACTCGCGATTAAGCGATTCACCGCCTCGCACGTGCGCCCATTGCTGACCACCAGGTCATCAATAGTGATGGATACCATAGGGGCAGGGGGGTCCTCAAGGTCGATTTGCATCTCCCTCGTGCTCTCCTCCTTGTACTCGATGGCTAGGGCGGTTGGGTTACCCCATGCATTCCGAAGCACGGTCAGCTCCCCTACACTTGTGAGGCGGTTCACCTGCCGTCTAGGATCCAAAGCGCCCGTGGCATAGAGGACCATCTCATGGATGGCTTCCCCTAGCGCTACAGCGTGGGAGTGCCCCATGGCCAGCACTTTCAGCACTGGCCACACCCTCCTCCGCCGCCCCGGCAGCCCGACATCGGTGGACCACACATCAGGTAGCCCTTGATAATCCCACCACCACTCCGGCACTTGGATGGTATAGTAATACGAGACCAGATCGCTCTTGGCCGTGTAGCACCGACCCTTGATATAGACCTCCGAGTATATGCCCAGGTGGGGTAACACCGTCTTAGGGGGGTCCACCCACAGTGCGTTCCCCAACTTCTTATTCACAATGAGCCTTAACTCCCCCACTCCTTTGGCCACCCCAAAACATCCGTCTACCCACTTTGGCCGCGTCTCTCGGAACTCCACCATCCCCACGTCCGCTGCCCTCCCCATCAACTTGCCCCACTCCGCCATGGTGCACCCTCGGCTGGGGCAGGTACATTCCAATACCTCGCACTGGCAGCCACCTCCGGCTTGATGCAGTTGGCCTCGCTGGCGTACACCTCTCGCCAACTAGGTCGTAGCGCCAGCAAATCCAGCAGCTTCGCCTTTCCTGCCACCTCGCGCTTCGGCAGACTCACCCGCTCCGCCACAAGTTGTTCATACTTATTACATTTCCCATAGATTAGATCACTTCCTTCTGCGGGGCCTGTCGCAACGCCGGTTACGCGGCGACTGTACCACTCACAGTGCTTCTTGACCCTTTTCAGGGCCTCCGCCGTTCCTCTGGAGCACGCGCCTCCAGATTTAGGCGGAGGGTCTGCCCCCCCGTGCCATAGCCAATTCAACCACGTAATCACCTTGTGTTGTAGAGTGAAGGTCCGGCGGCGGCGAGTTGCACGCTGGCGTCTGCGTGCTGACCTCACTCTCCCCCACGTAGTGCTTAGAGGCATTGTAGGAAGAGGCAGTGGGAAGGGGGAGCGGTTTACCCTTTCGGTGTTTACTTGGTTTGCTGGGCCTTGCCCAGCTTCTCCATCATCGTGGCGCTTTGCAGGGCCATCTTCATGGCCGGGTTGCTCACCAAGGAGGCATCTTCCTTGAGAGCAAGGAGGTGGCCAGCCACCTTCCACCCTCCTGACCCCTGGCTCTCCACTAGGAGCATTGCTGCCACCACCCTCATGAGATACTCTACCCCAGCCAACTCCCCGGCTGCCGGCCCCAACTCCTTGAAGAGTGTGTCCATGGCCAGGGCGATGTTCATGACCACCTTCCTGCTTTCCTGGTTCCTCCACCCCCCTTGGCGAGTAGCCATGATCCAACTCTTTATCCCCCCTCCATTGTCGTTGGCATCCTCGAGCACCTCGGGGAGCACTCTCTCTTGCACCCTCCAATTCACCACTTGTGCTCGAGTGGGCAGCGTCACCCCTTTGGTCTTTTTCGGCTTCCTGGAAGCCCCATCTGCCCCGGCCAGCGCATCCTTCAATTTCGTCAGGAAATCCTCTTCCTCGGACTCCTCCTCCTCCTCCTCTTCTTTGCCCGCCTGCCCCTGCTTGCCAATAATAGCCGCCAGCTCCAAGAGCTGCTCCCTCACATCCCCCGCGGCCTTTCCCTTGCTCGGGGCTGGGCTTCCGACTTTTTTCGTCCCCTTTTTCGCCCCTTTCGTGGGCCGGCGTGGTGGCTGCATCTCCTCTTCGTCCGAGTCCGCCAAGTCCCGGGCGCTTTGGAGGGCTGCCACTAGCGCTTCGTTTGGGTCCGCTGCTGCCAGAATTTCAGGCCCGTCCACGTGGTCGACCAGCAGTCCAACGACGGACTCCAGCTGGGCCGCAGACCACCGGCTGACAGTAGTTACCCAGTCGGTCCCGAGGACCGCCTCAAAGGCAGCGCACACTTCAGGCAGGCCCGAGCAAGTGGAGAGCTCCTGATGGAGCCTTTTCTTCTGCGTCGGCCAGCCTAGTCGGCCCTTTCCCGTCTGTTTAGTAGCTGTCGGCACCTCGGGATTAGCTTTCGGTAATTGCTTCCCAGCACCTGTCGAACCTGGCTTCCGCCCGGGCTTCGGCATCCCAGCCGCTTTGCAGAAAGGAATTCCGGGCGTCAGCTACGCTGCCCCTGACCCCTGTCGCCGCCTTCGTTAAAACAAAAGAGACCGCCATGAGCTAGGTGAGCAAGCTTTTATCGTGTTTCAAGGCCAACGGCTCTCTACCAACGGCCAGATCCGGCAACGGCCTCTAAACAGTTTTAGCCGTCAAGTTTTACTTCAGATATTGCTTGTTGCAAACCCGTCCGCAATCACAGATCTGCTAGGAGAACCTAGACGCAGAAATCCGTCGTCAAGGTACTCAGCACACCGTCAAGGTATGGGCCGCAACAATTAGGCCATATCATCCGTAATACTCGTACACTAGAAGCCTAATCAACCTTATTACGATCACATCACCCAGCTCTATTTCACCTAGCATCAGCGGCTCCCCTTCCGTATCACTATAAAGAAACTATGTTCAGAGAACCCCGAATAAATTTGTAGAACTCAAGATATGCATGCACTATACATTGCCCCGAGGTGTCGATGACATTGAAGGGCGTCGATGGCATTGAAAGGCGCAAATGAATGCCTCGCACAGCTCCTCGTCCAGCTGCTCTTTGCTGAGCCCATAAGGTGCGGGCAAATTACCGTCGGTGGATTGGCCCTTTGATGATCCGCTCGGCCCAGCCGCCCCAGCAGCGCGCCCCGAGGTGTTGCTGGCATGAGCGGACACCCAGTTAAAGGCGTCGGTTTCTACAACGTCTGCAAGCCTGTTTGCTGCCGCCCGCACATCAGCCTGCTTCTTGGCGTCACTAGTCGCCTTCCTCTTCCTGGTATTGCTTTCCTTCTCCGCCTGCTCGACCAGCAGCCTGTAACGGAGTACTCCATCATCCATGTAGTAGTTATTTGTCTGCTGCCCATTCTTGAGGATGCGCTCTTTGCTAATGTATGTCCAGACAGTTTCGGATGTGGCCTCTTCTTCATCGGGCCGCACATCATCATCGTGTTCCATTGACTCACGTGTCAGCCATGCCTGGATGTCGATATGCTACGATCTAGGTGCCAGACGACCACGACGTTGCTGGCACACCTTATCACCTTCTTGATCCAGATAAATAGGTGTACGTTTATTCCAAATATACTGTTGCTTATCACCTTCTTGATGATGAATCTTCAGCCTTCCCGCCTTCACCTTCCCGCCTTCACAAGTCACAATGAACGCGCTTTTAGCTTTAGTGCACTATACACTAGCTAGCTCATCACGCAATTATTTGTTCCTACTACAGGTCGGCGCGCCGCAGTCTAGGCAAGCAAATGCACCCACCTCGTAAGCCAAAAATATGCCAAAAATACGCGAAAATACGCAAAAATGCTCAAAAATACGCGTTGCGTATGAAAGTACCCCATTTTCGTACGCGCCGCTTGCGTATCGCGCATAATACGCTAAATACGGCGTATAATACGGCGTATGGCCAGTCACTGCCCCATTGGACTATCCAACTAAGTTGTCCAATGTTGGTATTGAGGTTCCCTACCCTCCCTGGGAAAAAAGTGGGGGGTAAACTTTTCCTTGGGGAAAAAAGATCGTCTTTTGGCCAACTTTGACTAGAGCTATCATCCAAATGCTTTGATAAAGCCATGGTTTTATTGCATATTCTGAAAGCCGTTGAAGTGTAGATACTCCTAGCATCTTGGTTGGGGGTATTTGGAGTTGTGGCCTGTGAGTTATGATTTTTTTCATTTTCAGGGGTTGCCCTTTATATTACAATTTTAGACAGCGATTTGTTTGCGCAAACCCTAAAAGCAAACTGTTGCCGCGTGCGAGTAGCGTTCCGCGGCGACCGCGATTGGGGGGTCGACCGTAGGGGTTCCCTTACATGCGTGCCGTTGGCTTGGTTGCGTCCACTGGTTGCGCGCCAAAGTTTGGCCCATTTGTGCCACCATTGCGGCCAAACTTTTGTCAGACAGCGTTTTGGCTGGCCTACTGAAAGTTGTTTGCCCAAACTCTTGACAAAAGTGTTGCGCAAACTCTTCCGTATTCGAGTAGCGTGGCCTATTGACCACAGAATTTCGGCATTGCGACCGATTCAAGCGGTATGTGTGCGACAAACGTGGTGGGGTTGTTGCCCGGTTATTGGCCGGGAACTAGCGTCAGTTTGACCACAGAATTGCGGCATTGTTGCCCAGTCGCTGCGTGTTGGTTCGTCACTTTGCATGTCGACTGCGCAGTCGCTGCGTGCCAGAGGACAGCTCGGCAAGGGTTTGTTTCAATAATTTCAACGGACGCAACGAGTGCACGATGGGACGAAGACAAGGATAGCATGCGGAATTCAGAGAATTCGCACGATTTCCATTAAAGAAGGTGATTTAATGGTGTTGTTTGTGCATGTTGCCCGGTTGCTGCCTGGTTTTTGCGTGTCGTGGCGACCGCGCAGTCGCTGCGTGCCAAAGGACAGCTCGGTAGCGTTGGTTTCAATGATTTCAACAGATTTTAACGGATGCAACGAAGGCACGAAGGGACGAAGACAACGATAGCATGCGGAATGCAGAGAAATCATGCGAATCCGTGAAAGAAGGTCGTTGAATGATGTTGTTTGTGCATTTTGAAAAGTCAGGTGTTGTGGGATTCAATCAACGGCAAGGAAGCGTTTATACTGGCCTTTGAGTCGAAAGTGTGCTGCTTTACGTCAAGATTTCCATAACTATCGGTTTGCGCCACCAGTCTCGCGGGATGCGCGTCCTGCATGGAAGGGGGAAAATTTTTATCAAGGAGACATCTAGCGCAGGCCAGAAATCGGGAGAATTCGGACCCTTTCTTATGCCCCCGGGCGAGGGACGATACCTTTTGTGGTGGGATCTACTTTGTGGTGGGATCATCTTTTGTGGTGGCTCGCGCCTTGACACCTCACAGGCATGCAACGTAGATAACATCATTAAAACTCCGGCGGCGCTGCAGGGCGGCATGGCAAGGGATCTGGCGCTATCTGACGGGAAAGAAGGCATAACCTCACGTTGATAACGTTGCTAAGAAGCGAAACATGTCGGCTGTCGGGGTTTTATCGAGTGGTGTTTGAGTGGTTTGTTGGAAGGTGTTTGCTGCAGGCTGCTCAGTTGTATGTAAATATTGAGGCAATTAAACGTTTCTTAGCACCGGCTTCACTGTGCTTGGAGGCTTCACTGTGCTTGGAGGCTCACCAGCTTGTGTATTTTTAGCAAACGGATGTGTTGGAAAGAAAGTGACATGGGTTGATCTGAGGGGGCCCCGTATGCCGCATACTGCACGGGTGAAACGCATGCAGGTAGGGAGTATCATTGGTAAGGCTGTATGTTATGTGTATACATATCTTGCGTAGGTTGCATTATGCGTATGCGTATATTGAATTTGGCCTTGTGGCAAGCTTTGGTTTCTTACCAAAGGGTTGTGCTGGAAAGAAAGGTGACAGGGGTTGATCTCAGGGGCATACTGCATGGGCGAAACTGCACTAGGTACTCCTTACCTGTCCGGTCATTGGTAAGGCACGGTGCGTGCCAGGGGTTGACCTGAGGGGCGTACGGCATGGGTGAAGCTGCATGTACGTATGCCCAATACCTATCATCATTGGTAACGCACTGCGTGACAGGGGTTGATCTAAGGGGCATACTCCATGGGTGAAACTGCATGTAGGTAGAGGGCATCTTTGGTAAAGCAGTATATAATGCCAGGTATACATGGTTGTCTCCTTGATACATATATTTCAGGTTCTTCTTTTCGGGGTTTAATTTCCCTATGTTGCATGCCATTCTCACCCGCCTCTAATATTCTCAATGAATGCATATATTGCTTCCACTCCGGGCGACCAACTTTAGTGTAAATTGTCCTACGGTATAACCGGTTGTGATAAATTAATGGATGAATAGATTAATGTCGCGCTCATGGTCCTCCCTGCCTTACCAATGAAATATAAATGCTTCCGTAACGCTCAATAAATGTCACAACTAAACCTAACGCACAAGCAATGATATACGCATACGTAATTTACACGTACCTCCGTCTGAACATCGCACAGTGAACAAAGTGCAAGACGTGTTCGCTGTGTTACCCCAACGGTTACAAATGCTTACGGCCTCAGTCGCACATCTCCGTAGCGCAATGGGAAGGGCAAATGTCTCCGGAATCTCCGATTGGCCAGGAACTAGCGTACGATTTTCACAGATTTTCACTCCAGTTGGTCGCCCGGACTGGAATATTTGCTCGCGTTCAGTGAGCCCTAAATGTGCACACGTTCCGTAGACGGTTGTAGTAGAGTAGGTGACGTGTCCGGCCGGAGACCGGCCACAAACGCCGGACAGGCACAATATTGGTTACTACCGGGGGCCCGGGGGCGAAGCCCCCGTTCTTGTATGAAAGTTCCAAAAATGGGTCAGCGGGCTTTAAAGTCGTCTCACGACATTTTGACGTTAGCGAGTCGATTGAGCTTGACTGGCGGGTAGTTGGTCGATCTTTTGCGACTTGCCACCTGTCGGATCACCGAAATTGGGTCGCCTTCTATAGTGACGGTAGGATTGATGGATTTCGTATTTTCGGGGGGGGAGAGGGGGGGGAGGAACTCCGGGTGGGTGGGGGGGTGCGGGGGTGGGGGTGCGGGGGACGGATCCGCCAGTGCATAGTCGTGGCCGGCCCTCGCTGAGGGGGGGGGGGGAGAGGGGGGGGGAGAACTCCGGGTGGGTGGGTGGGTGGGGGGTTGGGGGGGTTGGGGGTGGCCGGGGTGACGGATCCGCCAGTGCATCATGGAGGGCCCTCGCAGAGGGGGGTGGGGGTGGGGGGGACCTCCACTAAGCGATTTTTCTACGCGTCGTAAAGGTATACGAGTTGTTAACGTTGCGGAAACGAAAAAGTACATTAAAAGTATACCGTTTCGACAGGTGCACTTTAACGTACGCGGGCTGGATCTGATTTTGTGGTTGTAACGTTTGTTTGTACTGAAAAGATACGGCACAGCCGTATCCCTAGCAAGATTTTTTCGTGCCTGACACTAGCTGTTCGTGTCCTGAACAATTTTCTGAACTTCACGGAGACTTTCAAAGTGTGTAACGCTTTTGTCGTTACGACTCGTTAACGAAACAAAAGTGTTTAGTTCGTAGCCAACTAGGTCCCAGATACGGCGCTTGGAGTCATGTCTTGTATGTGGTTCGTATTTTTTTCGTCCAAGATACTTGTAAGATATATAATATGTTCTTGTCCGTATGACTGAGAGGCACTGGGTGTACTGTCATCGCATCTTGCAGGTGTACCAGTACTGGCTGCAATTTGTAGCTTTAAGGTTCAGGATAATCAACGCATCCGTTTGACGTATACTGATCGCCCACAACAACAACAACGAGGGTGCAACATGCAGCCTTTTCTAGAAATATTCGATGCATTGGGACTTGAGCGTTTTTAGGGGGACGAGTAATTTACAACATGCGTGAGTTACGCCACGGAAGGGTACACGCCATGATGAAATCCGCACCTTGCGCGAGAACGGGTTATCAGCGCAAGTGGGGACATTTGAGTCTGGGCGAGGGGGGCATTCTGTTTATCGAACAATGTCGATGCTATCAGGGTTTACACATCCTCGTGAATAGAATTTTATGTCCACGCAGGCTTTAGCCATTCGATCCTATTAGGGTTATTTCACAATCTCGCGAATAGAATATCATTTCCACGCAGGCTTTCGCCATTCGAATGGTGAAAGCCTGCGTGGAAATGAAATCCCCACCTCGCGCCAGGTGGACAGTTCGCGCTGAATCTTCCGATGGAACAACCGCAGAGCTACACTTATAGGATTGGGAATATTCAGGTGGAAAAATACTGCCTTCTTGGTCGTCAGTGCCAGATGAGTAATCGCTTATCATATTTCCATTTTATACTCATGGCCGGGCAGTCTGCGCCAGCCCAAGCATCCAGATTTGGTACGGGATGTCCGCTGATGCGTTTGCTGGGAATGCGGACGCGTTTATAGGTAATCTTTGAACGCAGCATCTACTGGTAATCATAAACGATGCGTGCATGATGCGGCTATGGCGACTATGCCTGTAAAGCAATGGTATGTGTGAGATATGAGGGTCCCGGCCATTGGAATCCGGTCAGGACGTGAACGAGCCAGGTACGGCGACGTGTTTGCGTGTCCTTTGCAGCGGATTACGTCTCCCATGCATTATATTTGACGAGATGTTTTGTGCACCTTTCAGCAAGCTTCCATGCCTGCTGTAAAAAGCGGTATTAGCCCTGAAAGTGACCAGTTTATGGCATTTCTTTGGAGCATATCATTTCGTTAGTGCAGGTAGGCAACATGTTTGTATTCCAGCACCTTTGGCAAACTTTTTTAGCTTGTTATAATGCATTCTTGTATGGCATGTCATAGTTGGCTGTTTACGCGCGCGTAACCCACACACGTATATGAGCACCTTATATAGGTCTAATGGGTTGTCCGGGTGGTCTGACCCAAGGAAACCACCATTGGACTATCCCACTAAGTTGTCCAATGTTGATATTGAGATTCCCTACCCTACCTTGGAAGTTACGGGGGGTAGACTTTTCCTTGGGGAAAAAAGATCGTACGTCTTTTGCATGGCCAACTTTGAGTAGAGCTATCATCCAAATGCTTTGATAAAGCCAAGGTATTATTGCATATAATCTGAAAGCCCTTGAAGTGTAGATACTCCTAGCATCTTGGTTGGGGGTATTTGGAGTTTGGCGAAAATCCTGCGTCGTTTTCACTTGCTTAAGCACGTTCAGTTGCTACGTCATGGAAGCATCACTTTTTTTTTCAGTGATTATCATGGTGATTATTGCCAGTTTGCCACCAAGCCTTTCGCGTACAGTTGCGACCTTGTGTACACAGCTACCAGGTACTTGGTGTGAACTGCCAGCTGTCAGGTCGTGCAGCTCATTACCACAGGGCACAAAACACTTCACATACTTCTTAAGGGGACTCGCACGCCCAAAAGCCTGAAAAACTGACTTTAATGAATATCAGTTCCAATGCACTTGGGAACCATCTAGTGATGATTGAGTACCATAAATATGATGTTTGGGCATTCATGCCACCACTTGTTGGGGGTACTACCCCCAACCACGCACCGGTGGCGAGCTAAAAATAGAAAAAGACGCTATTTATGAGATATTTTGCCCAAGACAAACCACTTATCCAAATGACCTGCCCATACATTCCTGCAAAGTTCCCCCACTTCTAAAAAATCTGGGCTATTCACATGGTCAAAATAATCACATTTGTTTGAGTTATTAATTTCCCCGCAAAATCGGTACTTTTTTGAGCAAAAAAAATAAATAAAATCATCAACACATCGAATGGGGTCATCCATACATGCGAAATTCCACTGAGTGGGGGGAAACACAACCCCAAAGTTTGAGCTCATTCTGACAAGCGTAGCTCAAGTTATTGATTTTCCTGTGATGCCACCTGGGTAGACGCTAAAAGACAATTGAGCTAGTGCTGAGCCAAAATGACATCTGTTTTGCTACCCTAGACACCCAAAAACATGCCCACTTTGATCACGGAGTGTGAGGAGGATGTCCGGAGCGTCATACGCCCCACCCCTCCATCGGCACAGCCAGCCTTGTGAGTCTACCCTTAACAACAAGGCTGGTAGGACGACACGCCTGAGCAGCATATGTAATGCCTATCTCAGGCTAATAATGTGTGATTTTGTGCCAACAACCAAGTTGTTCCACCCAACATTAACACATCTTCAACACATCTTCAACAAACCCTCTTCCAAAATGCCCAACAAGCCGGACACGTGGAGGACCACACACGCAGTATATAAAGAGAAAATAAGCTGACTTTTTATCCAGCCAACCTGTGGCTAGCTGCTCTGGTTAGCATGACAAAGGCTATCATTTACTCAGTGGGAAAGGTGAAGAGACCATTGGAACAACCTACCTGACGCATGTGCCACCAAAGCATTGTGTCCCGCAAAATGCACACTGCCTCCTTTCTAACAAGCACGAGCCACTTTCTTTAGGAGACAGGTGCCAGCTCGTCAGTATCTGGGGGAATGATGCCGCTGCTTAGGAAGACCGCGTGAATTTCCTCGAACACAACTGTCTATAAAGCAAAAGAAATTTCAGAGAAGCATGGAAATAAAAGCATTACACCTTCCCGACAGGTTGCAGGCCACGCGCTGCAGAAAGCCAGCCACGTCACAGACGAACTTGCTAAAAGACATCCAGGAATCCAGCGATGCAGCGCCAGGACCCGCAACTTCCTGGCAGCATCTGGCCGGAAAGAAGGCAAAAAGCTTACGCTCAACGAGCTAAGAAAGCAGGAAAACGCTAGATTAAGACGTTTAATACAAGAACGTACTAGGGTTGGGTCCACGCTGGATTTTTGGCAGCGAGTACGAGTACCGAGTACTACTCAGGCTAAAAAAAGTCGGCGAGTACGAGTACCAAGTACTACTCGGGCTCAGAAAAACTTGGCGAGTACGAGTACCGAGTACTACTCGGGCTCAAAAAAGTAGGCGAGTACGAGTAGCGAGTAGTACTCGAGCTCAAAAAAGTAGGCGAGTACGAGTAACGAGTAGTACTCAGGCTAAAAAAAGTCGGCGAGTACGAGTACCGAGTACTACTCAGGCTAAAAAAAGTCGGCGAGTACGAGTACCGAGTAGTACTCGAGTACTACTCGAGTACCTGCGATACTATTGGCTGATATAATTTCCCTAAAATTTACAAAAAAAACTATGAAGTAACGGGCCAAATATATATATACTTTCTGAAAATAACAATACTTTATGAAAAGAGACAACAAATAAATACAGTCATTCACGCCTTAAGTTGGGTTCGTGGTTTTTGAGGGGTCAACCCAACTTAAGGCGTGAACCCAACTTAAGGCGTGAATGACTCTACTAAATTCTACTAATTTGAACTAAAGATACTAAAACATAGTATTCTGAACTACTTTGAACTAAGAACGCCAGAATTCAATTCGACCCAACTTAAGGCGTGAACCCAACTTAAGCCAACCCAACTTAAGGCGTGAATCAGGACTGTAATAATGCTCAACAGCCTTGCAAGTCCGACATGATGACAAGAAGAGAATGATGGCGGCGGTAGCCGTGGGCAGGGCAGTGGGTGGCATTTTTCCTTTCCGAGCCGGCTGCGAACTTGTGAGGCCGGGCCAGCCAGTGTCGACCCGTGTCGAATGTCTCGCTATTCATGACAACCATGATGATTGTCCTCAGAACATGAGTACTACTCGAGTACTACTCGACCATCTCAGGTTCATGAGTACTACTCGTGTACTACTCGAGTATCTGATACTTTCACGAGTACGAGTAGTGAGTAGTACTCGAGCTCAAAAAAGTCGGCGAGTACGAGTACCGAGTACTACTCAGGCTAAAAAAAGTCGGCGAGTACGAGTACCGAGTACTACTCGGGCTAAAAAAAGTCGGCGAGTACGAGTACCGAGTACTACTCGGGCTAAAAAAAGTCGGCGAGTACGAGTACCGAGTACTACTCGGGCTCCAAAAAAATGGCGAGTACCGAGTAGTGAGTAGTACTCACTACTCGGTACTCGCCTTTTCTACTCGTGGACTTAGTACTCGTGGACCCAACCCTAGAACGTACCATAACGGGCATCTATTCGTGCCCAGGCGGACAAGAAAGGCCACCCTTTCATGGAGATCGAGGTTGGGCGCGCATCGCGCAGGCCTAATGTTATCTTACCGCAAAATGACGGGAAAGGTAAAGATAACAGCGGGAATTTTTACGGCTTTAGAAACGTCATTAAACTAGCTTTCCTTACGACCATCAAAACTGGCAACAATCGACAATCACACCGGCAGGCATCCATTATACTTTATTCATCCCGACAGAAATTCAGGCCGGACCCCCCCTGCCGATGGCAAAGAAAAAAAGCCCGCGACATTATAGATCGCAATGACCATCCCACCATAAATTAGAATCAGTAACTAATTTTCTCCAACAATCGAGCATTGTTTCTGCTTTCCGCGGGCCAGATTTGTCACGTTTCGCCTAAAAGCAGTCGCCATGGCCACTTCCGCAAGGGGTGCGCGCACCGTGCACCCACTTTTCACGGTACGGAGGGTACAGTACCGCGGAATTTTTTTGGCGCGGAAAATATTCGCCGCGCCGAGTCCCCTTAAACTCTTGAAAACGTTATGGATACTTTTACCAAATTCTTGCCATGGCAAGTACAATAAGCGCCGGACCGCTCCAAGTCCTTCTCAAACTCTTGAAAACGTTAGGCATACTTTTGCCTAATTCTTGCCATAGCTAGTACAGCTACAAGAAAAAAGTGGGGGAGGGGGGGCTATCGCCCCCCCTCCCCGACTTGAGAGGACGTGACTCGCCGCTAGCGGCCCAGAGGCCGATAGTCGACCTTCTGGGCGCCAACCGCACCGGCCCGCGCGACGCGCCAAGACCCTTCCACGGAGGACGCGCGGGCGGACGATTCCGACCGGGACGAACCGCCGCCGTGCGCCACGCGCAACGGACCCTTCCCCGTGAACGCCGTGGAAGCTCTCCGAGCGTGAGATACTTGGAAATTTCGTCACGTTCGTATCGAAAATGAAATTCTGACAAAATTTCAGCTCGGACTTGACCACAATGAATTTCAGCATACCATTCGACATACTTTAGAGATTTTTCAGCGTCAGATACTTGGAAAATTCGTTACGGTCGTATCTCCAGTGAAATTCTGACAAATTTCTCCGCTTGGACTGAACCACAATCAATTTCCGCATACCATTCGATATACTAAATATAATTTTGCGTTTCCGTTCAGCAACGCTATGAACGTTTTCGTTCGTAACGGAAAGTTCCGTCTCGTTTGATTCTATTTCCAAAGTTCGGACGCGAACGTTTCCGTTCAGCACGTAACTGTCATTTCGTCCCGCTTGCTTATCAAATTTCACATCCCACGTCCTGTGCCTTGAAAAGTTTTAGTACAGATATCGGTTCGCGACTTTTTGTTTGACGGTTAAAAGAGTCAACGCGCCGTAATGTCCTGAGGCCGCGCGGATTGGCGAGACGCCCCACCTGCCCGCAAAAGTCTGAACATGTTCAGCGTTTCAGCACCCGTTCAGACTTCCTGAGACTCGATCTCCAAGGTTTGGGGATTTTCTTTGTACTACGCCGATTGGCCATCTCGCTACGGTCCTGTACGTCGTCCGCTCCCGCGCTAGGGGGCCCGTGGGACGGCCCCACCTTCGGCCTACGGCCTCGGCCAAAGTTTTCGGGCTTCATAAATCGTAGTTACTAGTAGGGGACAAGAAAAAAGTGGGGGAGGGGGGGCTATCGCCCCCCCTCCCCGACTTGAGAGGACGTGACTCGCCGCTAGCGGCCCAGAGGCCGATAGTCGACCTTCTGGGCGCCAACCGCACCGGCCCGCGCGACGCGCCAAGACCCTTCCACGGAGGACGTGCGGGCGGACGATTCCGACCGGGACGAACCGTCTCCGTGCGCCACGCGCAACGGACCCTTCCCCGTGAACACCGTGGAAGCTCTCCGAGCGTGAGATACTTGGAAATTTCGTCACGTTCGTATCGAAAATGAAATTCTGACAAATTTTCAGCTCACACTTAACCACTATGAATTTCAGCATACCATTCGATATACTTTAGAGATTTTTCAGCGTCAGATACTTGGAAATTTCGTTATGGTCGTATCTCCAGTGAAATTCTGACAAATTTCTCCGCTCGGACTGAACCACAATCAATTTCCGCATACCATTCGATATACTAAATATAATTTTGCGTTTCCGTTCAGCAACGCTATGAACGTTTTCGTTCGTAACTGAAACCTCCGTCTCGTTTGATTCTATTTCCCCTGTTCAGACGCGAACGTTTCCGTTCAGAACGTAACAGTCATTTCGTCCCGCTTGCTTATCAAATTTGACATCCCACGTCCTGTGCCTTGAAAAGTTTTAGTACAGATATCGGTTCGCGACTTTTTGTTTGACGGTTAAAAGAGTCAACGCGCCGTAATGTCCTGAGGCCGCGCGGATTGGCGAGACGCCCCACCTGCCCGCAAAAGTCTGAACATGTTCAGTGTTTCAGCACCCGTTCAGAATTCCTGAGACTCGATCTCCAAGGTTTGGGGATTTTCTTTGTACTACGGCGATTGGCCATCTCGCAACGGTCCTGGACATCGTCCGCTCCCGCGCTAGGGGGCGCGGGGGACGGCCCCACTTTCGGCCTACGGCCGCGGCCAAAGTTTTCGGGCTTCGTAAATCGTAGTTACATTAGGGGACAAGGTGGGGGGGCCAAGGCCCCCCACTTATTCGGACGCACTACGCCACCAGGGGCCTTGAGGCCTCTGCCGAAAGCTTCGGCAGGCCGGGTTGAGCCCGCCGACCGGCCCGGCCTACTACGCCGGGGGGCGAACGCTCGGCGGCCTTCCTTTGGGGGCTTCCCATCGCGCGCGCTCGCGCCGGCCCGCCGCACCGTCGATCCTACGCTCCGTCCCTCACGGGCACGTCCAGCACGCGTCGTACTACTAGTACATCAACCCAGTCCGAATAGTACTGTATATTGTGAGACGTCGGGCGCCGTTCATTGCATGCAAGTATTTCCTTACTCACGACTTCCTAACAACTGAAACTCACAATGCAGCTATGCCATGTAGGACACAATGTGGGCACCGCTTTTTGCAAGCGGCAGCCATAACGACCAAGCACTCCCATGCAAACTCCCATGTTCATTATTCATTAACATTAATGGAGTGGCAATCCTTTCATTCCTTTGTTCACACATGCACCATCGGTCATTCCCACTATTATATTGAAACAAAATTAAATTATAACATGACTCCGTTGTGCCCACTATGACTTCATTTAGACAATGTTTTGTTAAGGACTCGACGGTGCCCTTGTGCGCGACGGTGGGCATTGCTAATGGCGCCCGATCCATGCCCCCTGGCCCAGGCGTACGTGGGCGTGGAAGGGGGGCTGGCATGCATGCGTGGGTTTGTGGGATGGCTGGCATGCATGCGTGCCTGTGTGGGGTGGCTGGCATGCCTGCGTGGGTTTGTGGGGTGGCTTGCATGCGTGCGTGGGTTTGTGGGGTGGGTGGCATGCCTGCGAGCATGTGGGGGGTGGCTGGCATGCGTGCGTGGGTTTGGGGGGGGCTGCCATACGTGCGTGGGTTTGGCGGAGGGCTGGCAGGAATGCATGCACGTGGGGGGGGCTTGCATGCGTGCGTGGGTTTGTGGGGTGGCTGGCATGCATGCGTGCATGTGGGGGGGGCTGCCATGCGTGCGTGGGTGTGTGTGGGGGGGCTGGCATGCGTGCGCGGGTGTGGGGGGGCTGGCATGCGTACGTGGGTTTGTGGGGTGGCTGGCATGCATGCGTGCATGTGGGGGGAGCTGGCATGCGTGCGCGGGTGTGTGGGTGGCTGGCGTGCGTGCGTGGGTGTGGGGGGTGGCTGGCATGCGTGCGTGGGGTTGTGGGGTGGCATGCATGCATGCTAGGTGTGGGGGGGGCTGCCATGCGTGCGTGGGTTTGGGGAGGATGGCATGCGTGCGTGGGTGTGTCGGGGGCTAGCATGCGTGCGTGGGGTTGTGGGGTGGCTGGCATGCATGCGTGCATGTGGGGAGGGGCTTCCATGCGTGCGTGGGTTTGGGGGAGGGCTACCATGCGTTTGTGGGTGTGTGGGGGGGCTGGCATCCATGCCTGGGGTTTTTTGGGGGGCTTCCATGCATGCGTGGGTGTGGCGGGGGGCTGGCATGCGTGCGTGGGTGTGGAGGGGAGCTGCCATGCATGCATGTGGGGCGGGGCGGGCTGCCATGCGTGCGTGTGTGTGGGGGGGAGTGGCATGCATTTGTGGGTGTGGTGGGGAGCTGCCATGCATGCGTGGGTTTAGGGGGGTGGCTGGCATGGGTGCCTGGGTTCGTGGGGTGGCTGCCATGCATGCGTGGGTATGGGGGGTGGCTGGCATGCGTATGTAGGTGTGGGGGGTGGCTGGCATGCACAAGTGGGTTTGTGGGAGGACTGGCATGCGTGCGTGGGTGTGAAAGGGGCTGCCATGCATGCGTGGGTTTGTGGGATGGCTGGCATGCATGCGTGCATGTGGGGGGGGGCTAGCATGCATTCGTGGGTGTGGTGGGGTGCTGCCATGCATGCGTGGGTGTGGGGGGGCTGACATGCGTGCCTGGGTTCGTGGGGTGGCTGCCATGCGTGCGTGGGTGTAGGGGGTGGCTGGCATGAGTACGTTGGTGAGGGGGGTGGCTGGCATGCATAAGTGGGCCCGCGGTGCCCCTGATTGCTGTCTGGCCCCTAATCATGTGGATGTGGCTGGCTGCCTGCCCGCCTGTTTGCCCCATCCCCAAACCCCATGCCGCAAGGCTCGTGGCTCAAGCCCCATGGCTCATGCCCCATGGCCCTTGCCTGCCAGCCTACCTGTGCTGCATACCCTCCCCTGCCTCGCCTGGCCTGGCCTTGCCTGCCCTGCCCTCTCTGCCTGGGGATAGCCTGCACAATGAGACAGAAACACAACAGACCCAGCAAAGCAAGATTCATGTTGTAAGCCAGTGGAGATTACTTTTGACTTGCTTGATGAAGAAATATAACACACCTTCTACTGTCACACCTTCTGTAAACAAATGATTTATTGATCACCTTATACACCACGTAGACATGTTACCAGACGCGCTCTTCAGCCTAGTGAAAATCCACGTGCGAAGCAAGGCAGATTATCTAACGCAGTAAGCACCATGAATGTCAGCCAGTACAGCAGTAAATGACGCCCTAAACTCGTTACCAGGCAAGAATCCAGAGGGGCATGCCTAGTATATTCCAGTAAATAGCATCACAGATCATCTGGCAACGGACGTTCACACGGGAAACGCGAAGGACCGTGAAGATGGCGTCCTGCACGGCTAAGAAAATGAAACGCAGACCCTTGCTACGCTATGTCTTCGCTGCGACTAGGTGAATTCGGCCCAATGGAAACAACGCAACCGAGGAAACGCATCAGAAAGAGAGCAGGCACTAGCCCTGTCATCGAAACAACCGACTCACCATCGGCATCGCCAGCGTACGTCCCGTCGCAACAAATGATTCCAGCGTTCATTCCAATATTGTGTGACGACAACAGAAACTCGTCGGCCACACCCACGCCTTCCACGAACAGCAAACTGATTTCACTAGGCACCCAATACGTCAAGCAAAGAAGCACGATAGCATAATACCTAAATCTACAACGACATTCCATTTCCAGCTCGCTAGCTATCGCAGCAGGCCAGAGCGCCCCGAACCTCTCCCACGCACGTGACTGCCCACCGACGGCCAGCCAGATAAGAAACAATTCAAAGGTACGCATCGAAATTGAACATTGAACGCTATAAAAGCAACGTCCACGCATTGTCCATCCCCAATTTTCCAGGCAGCGTTGACCGCCATCCCCAGCCAGCAGGAATCAAGTGCTGTCGCAGCATGTCGCCCCCTCACCCCCTCGCAGTCCTGGTTTATGCACGTTCGGTTGCTTGGGCGCGTCCAGGCGGTCCAGCACCGCGTACTACCCACTTGAAAATCCTCCCAAGTCATTTTTTCCCTGCTTGTGAAGTACGGAATCTGGCAGACATCGTCCAGCAAGCATCGTACTACGCTCCGCTCCTCCAAGTCAAATTCTGCGTGCACTCTTCATCTTAAATTCACGGTCAGATCACGTTCAGACTTAAATTTCGGTCTGAATCGAAAATTGCTATGGAATCCCTAAGTTATACGGTTTCTGAACGAAATGCGTTCAGTTTTTCTGAACAAACCTCGCCTGTACATGCCGGGGTTGTACGTCTCCCGAGAACGGCGCGTTCTCGGCCTAGCGATGGGCCCAGTAGGCGTACTTCCGCGTCCCACATCCGTCTACTAGCCGCCGAAAGTTTGATTCGCGACACAGAGTTTGACGGCCGCGAAGAAGCCGACATCGTGCCGGGTTCCGTATTTTTATCTGGCCGCGGCCATTGGCGGGCCTCCCCACCTGTGCGCAAACGAGCTGAACAGGATCTGGACATAACTGCCATTTCAGGCCCGTTCAGGAAAGGTGGACACTCGATCTCCCTAGGTTGCCACTTTTCGGGCAACTGCTCCGATTGGGCGCCACCGCGGATCCCCGGATCGCCCTGACTATCGGCCGCCCTGCGCTCGCGGTTTTCGTACGGGCCACTTTTCGGACCTCACGGTTCGCCAAACTTTTGGGCCCGTGTTAATCGTAGTCACTAGAAGGGGACAAGAAAAAAGTGGGGGAGGGGGGGCTATCGCCCCCCCTCCCCGACTTGAGAGGACGTGACTCGCCGCTAGCGGCCCAGAGGCCGATAGTCGACCTTCTGGGCGCCAACCGCACCGGCCCGCGCGACGCGCCAAGACCCTTCCACGGAGGACGCGCGGGCGGACGATTCCGACCGGGACGAACCGCCTCCGTGCGCCACGCGCAACGGACCCTTCCCCGTGAAGACCGTGGACGCTCTCAGAGCGTGAGATACTTGGAAATTTCGTCACGTTCGTATCGAAAATGAAATTCTGACAAATTTTCAGCTCGGACTTAACCACAATGAATTTCAGCATACCATTCGACATATTTTAGAGATATTTCGGCGTCGGATACTTGGAAATTTCGTTACGGTCGTATCTCCAGTGGAAATCTGACAAATTTCTCCGCTCGGACTGAACCACAATCAATTTCCGCATACCATTCGATATACTAAATAGAATTTTGCGTTTCCGTTCAGCAACGCTATGAACGTTTTCGTTCGTAACTGAAAATTCCGTCTCGTTTGATTCTATTTCCCCTGTTCAGACGCGAACGTTTCCGTTCAGCACGTAACTGTCATTTCGTCTCGCTTGCTTATCAAATTTCACATCCCACGTCCTGTGCCCTGAAAAGTTTTAGTACAGATATCGGTTCGCGACTTTTTGTTTGACGGTTAAATAAGTCAACGCGCCGTACATACCGTCCTGAGGCCGCGCGGATTGGCGAGACGCCCCACCTGCCCGCAAAAGTCTGAACGTGTTCAGCGTTTCAGCACCCGTTCAGAATACCTCAGACTCGATCTCCAAGGTTCGGGGATTTCTTTGTACTACGCCGATTGGCCATCTCGCTACGGTTCTGTACGTCGTCCGCTCCCGCGCTAGGGGGCCCGTGGGACGGCCCCACTTTCGGCCTACGGCCTCGGCCAAAGTTTTCGGGCGTCATAAATCGTAGTTACTAGTAGGGGACAAGAAAGAAGTGGGGGAGGGGGGGCTATCGCCCCCCCTCCCCACTTGAGAGGACGTGACTCGCCGCTAGCGGCCCAGAGGCCGATAGTCGACCTTCTGGGCGCCAACCGCACCGGCCCGCGCGACGCGCCAAGACCCTTCGACGGAGGACGCGCGGGCGGACGATTCCGACCGGGACGAACCGTCTCCGTGCGCCACGCGCAACGGACCCTTCCCCGTGAACACCGTGGAAGCTCTCCGAGCGTGAGATACTTGGAAATTTCGTCACGTTCGTATCGAAAATGAAATTCTGACAAATTTTCAGCTCGGACAATGAATTTCAGCATACCATTCGATATACTTTAGAGATATTTCAGCGTCAGATACTTGGAAATTTCGTTACGGTCGTATCTCCAGTGAAATTCTGACAAATTTCTCCGCTCGAGCTGAACCACAATCAATTTCCGCATACCATTCGATATACTAAATATAATTTTGCGTTTCCGTTCAGCAACGCTATGAACGTTTTCGTTCGTAACGGAAAATTCCGTCTCGATTGATTCTATTTCCCCTGTTCAGGTGTGAACGTTTCCGTTCAGCACGTAACTGTCATTTCGTCTCGCTTGCTTATCAAATTTCACATCCCACGTCCTGTGCCCTGAAAAGTTTTAGTACAGATATCGGTTCGCGACTTTTTGTTTGACGGTTAAATAAGTCAACGCGCCGTACCGTCCTGAGGCCGCGCGGATTGGCGAGACGCCCCACCTGCCCGCAAAAGTCTGAACGTGTTCAGCGTTTCAGCACCCGTTCAGAATACCTCAGACTCGATCTCCAAGGTTCGGGGATTTCTTTGTACTACGCCGATTGGCCATCTCGCTACGGTTCTGTACGTCGTCCGCTCCCGCGCTAGGGGGCCCGTGGGACGGCCCCACTTTCGGCCTACGGCCTCGGCCAAAGTTTTCGGGCGTCATAAATCGTAGTTACTAGTAGGGGACAAGAAAAAAGTGGGGGAGGGGGGGCTATCGCCCCCCCTCCCCACTTGAGAGGACGTGACTCGCCGCTAGCGGCCCAGAGGCCGATAGTCGACCTTCTGGGCGCCAACCGCACCGGCCCGCGCGACGCGCCAAGACCCTTCGACGGAGGACGCGCGGGCGGACGATTCCGACCGGGACGAACCGTCTCCGTGCGCCACGCGCAACGGACCCTTCCCCGTGAACACCGTGGAAGCTCTCCGAGCGTGAGATACTTGGAAATTTCGTCACGTTCGTATCGAAAATGAAATTCTGACAAATTTTCAGCTCGGACAATGAATTTCAGCATACCATTCGATATACTTTAGAGATATTTCAGCGTCAGATACTTGAAAATTTCGTTACGGTCGTATCTCCAGTGAAATTCTGACAAATTTCTCCGCTCGAGCTGAACCACAATCAATTTCCGCATACCATTCGATATACTAAATATAATTTTGCGTTTCCGTTCAGCAACGCTATGAACGTTTTCGTTCGTAACGGAAAATTCCGTCTCGATTGATTCTATTTCTCCTGTTCAGGTGTGAACGTTTCCGTTCAGCACGTAACTGTCATTTCGTCTCGCTTGCTTATCAAATTTCACATCCCACGTCCTGTGCCCCGAAAAGTTTTAGTACAGATATCGGTTCGCGACTTTTTGTTTGACGGTTAAATAAGTCAACGCGCCGTACCGTCCTGAGGCCGCGCGGATTGGCGAGACGCCCCACCTGCCCGCAAAAGTCTGAACGTGTTCAGCGTTTCAGCACCCGTTCAGACTTCCTGAGACTCGATCTCCAAGGTTCGGGGATTTCTTTGTACTACGCCGATTGGCCATCTCGCTACGGTCCTGTACGTCGTCCGCTCCCGCGCTAGGGGGCCCGTGGGACGGCCCCACTTTCGGCCTACGGCCTCGGCCAAAGTTTTCGGGCGTCATAAATCGTAGTTACTAGTAGGGGATGTACACTGCTAGTACAACAAGCTCCTGACCGCGGGCATATCAGTAAGTAAGTTTAAAGTCGCTATCTAGTAATAAAAGTACACCTATTTATCTGGAAAAAAAGACGCTATCTAGTCCCACAGCTGAAAGTCGCTATCTGGGCACAGTGCAACGCACGTACGGTATAGTTGTGTATCACCTGCGGTATTGGTGTGTACGTGCATGCAGCCTGGCCCGGCATCGTGCCGTCGCCGTGCCGACAACGTTTTCTCGAAAAACTAGAATTTGAATTTTAGGGACTGGAGCGGCTGGCACGCTAGCGGCACGACCAACGGAACAAGAGAACCGAGAAACTGTGGCCGCCAGGTGGATAAAGGTTTCAGGGCGCATGCGTTTGAGGCTAGCCAGAACCGAATGCGAGGTTTTTCTTTATCAAACCGATGTATATCAATGTGGCCAGAATTCTTTTCCAGTTGCGGGGTCGTGTGTCGCCAATTTGTTGTTGGGCCGGGCACTTTAATCGTGATTGCAAGAAGTCAGTTCACGACGCCGTTAGCGTGGCATTTATGTACAGCAATTCATCGTTCGGCTTCTTTATCCTATCGGCAACTCCTCACGACGTGTGAGCGTGAGTCGGTTGCTGTGTGGATGGACACTTTCTGGGAAAGTAGGTCACTAGAGTGCCAATTTCACCGATCGCAAAACATTTACCCAGTTTGGGCAGATAGACCTGGCTAAATACGAGGGCGAGCGGAAGTAATTGTTGATGCATAGCCATCTGCTTCCTGCGCTTTGTAATTGTAATGAATTGTTCGCAAATTGGCGTCTCTAGCGGTTACTCCTCTGTGCACAGCTGGCGACCAAGAAGACTTCATTGGCAGCCGGGCTGCGGATGCGCGTCGTTGGAATATTAGCAACGTTAACGTGTTTGCTGCGTTTTTTGTGAAGCTTGTCTAGCCAACTACATTTGGGAGACTTGGCAAGGTTGCCTCCAATCGTTGAAGTCACAACCTGGGTGTCAATTCACGTTTACTAGCCACGGTCATAGTAACATTTTAATGGCATTTGTCCCAGTTTCAACATTGGTTTTCACTCTGCTCTGATGGAGTTGAGGGCCTAGCTCCGTGGTTTTGTGTCATTGTTGCAGTTTAGTCGCCTGCTAACGTAGTGAATCTTCCATCCCACCCCCACCCGCACTTCTCCTACTCTCTCTCTCTGTCTCTCTCTCTCTCTCTCTCTCTCTCTCCTCTGTCTCTCTCTCTCTCTCTCTCTCTCTCTCTCTCTCTCTCTCTCTCTCTCTCTCTCTCTCTCTCTCTCTCTCTCTCTCTCTCTCTCTCTCTCTCTCTCTCTCTCTCTCTCTCTCTCTCTCTCTCTCTCTCTCTCTCTCTCTCTCTCTCTCTCTCTCTCTCTCTCTCTCTCTCTCTCTCTCTCCCCTCTGTCTCTATCTATCTATCTATCTATCTATCTATCTATCTATCTATCTATCTATCTATCTATCTATCTATCTATCTATCTATCTATCTATCTATCTATCTATCTATCTATCTATCTATCTATCTATCTATCTATCTATCTATCTATCTATCTATCTATCTATCTACTATCTATCTATCTATCTATCTATCTATCTATCTATCTATCTATCTATCTCCCCCTTCCCACCCCCCGCTCTCTTGTCCCTCCCGCACCCCTCGTCTCTCTTTCCCTTTCCCTTGGCTGTTGAGAAGGACTGGGGTGAAAACTCCAGACCGTTGGTGGCTGCCTTCAAGCAGGAAGTTTCAAGGATCAACAAGTTTTTGTGAGCTGTCTGATATAATCACTGCTGCGACAAAGGTGAGTTATCTCGTTTTTCATGCAATTTTTTTGCTGTGGCTAGGTAAGCCGGCCATTTTGTACTCCCCTTTCTTTTGCTCTCACGATTTATTCTTGTTGTGGTTTATATGGTCCCGTTAAGTGGCATGCATTATCATTATCCACATTAGTGCGAGAAACCATCCGCAGTGTTGTAGCTTGCATCTACAACAACAGTTTTTGCTGACGCCACCACTGCTATTACCAACATTAAGTCATTCTTGCTTTTTTCTAAGCACTCTTTTTCCTCTTAGGCTGTTGGTTGGGATACCAGCCACCCTTGCACGCATAAATTCAAGCACCGGGTGCATGTGAAAACACAACCAAGGCAAGAATGTCCCCCTATCGCAATATCCCACCCACGCAACGCACCCCATGCAGCAAGAATGGGACCACCTTGTTGCCATGAGCTCTAGCACCGTTGCCACCCCTAGCTTTCTACTGTTCTTGTCCATCCTTATTTACAAGGGCTGCTTTGCTTGCATTTCTGGCTCAGTGCCAGTTTGCACTTGCTAGCTTGCTAAGACAAGAATGCAGCTTGCAAAGGGCAAGGGCAAGCACCCGGGTAAGAGCAAAGGCAACCGCACGAGCAAAGGAAAGGGAAACTGGAAGAGCAAGCACAAGGCCAAGGAAAGGACAAAGGCACTTGTGCTTGCCAAAAGGGCAGGCTCAAAGGAAAGGACAAGGGCAAGGGCAGGGGCAGGCACAAGGGAAGCGGATAAGGGCAAGGGCAGGCGCAAGGGAAAGAGATAAGGACAAGTTTAGCACGAGGGAACGGACAAGGGCAAGGGCAGGCACAAGGGAAAAGATGAAGACAAGGGCAGGCACTAGGGAAAGGATGAGGGCAACGGCAAACACTGGGGATCAATAGGGGCAAGGGCAGATGCTAGGGTAACAGTTAGGGCAAAGGCAGGCACAAGAGAAAAATAAGGGGCCGTGAAGTATAAGTGGAAATGCGGGTGGCGACATGGGCTTCGATCGGGCCTGCTGATGCAAATGCAGATTTCAACTGCAGTGACAAACACAAGCGTAGACATAGGCAACGACAAATTCCTTGCATGCGTGCCTTGCTCTTCACCGGCTGGCTCGTTTGCTAGTTGTCTAACAGTTTCTACTGATAAACATCACTTGCCATTGTAAGGTCTGCCTTGCTGCCGTGCTAGTGGGTAGCTGGGTGATCGTGCTTGTTCCTTGTCAAGGAAGGGATGCATGTGGAGTAGGTGGGTGGGTGTGCTTGTTCCTTGCCAAGGATTCAAGGGATGCACAAAGGTTAGATAGGTGCACGTGCTTGTTTCTTGTCAAGGGAGGGACGCACAAAGGGTAGGTGGGGGCACATGGTTGTGCCTCGTCAAGGGCGGGATGCACGAAGGGTAGGTGGGGGCATGTGGTTGGTCCTTGTCTTTTCACCGCCCAAGAGATGGCGATGTAGCATGCATTATACATTTATTCGTGCATTAAAAATCACTTTCCTTACAAGCGGCCTTTGCCGACTCCATCTGCCGTTGCCATTTCTCCGTATTGCTTTGTCCGGACACGGTTTTTGTGTCGCAGGTCTTCCCCCGTAAAGGCACAAGCTGCCTGCGCGCGGAATTCTGTGCAGACACCTCGGTTTCCAACACGACGGCTTCCCGCACATATCGAGCTCTGGATGTACAACATCTTCTTCCCCCGGCGCACTTGCTCCCGGATGGAGCTTCTGTGCGGTGCCGACATCCCCGGAGCTGTCCTAAGCACCGCATGGAAACAGTATTTCAAGCCACGAAGAGAAGCCACGAGTTTGATATTGACTTGATATTGTCGTCAGAAGACTTTATATGCTCTTTTCTGTGAAGGCGTTGGATTTTTGTGTATGACATGTAATCCTGCATGTAATAATGAAATGTTTTATGAAATAGAAACTTGTCTTGCATGAGCCTTGCTGCAAACGCCATTCATTTTTTTTTTTCCCGGGTAAATGTGTGTTAGAGGTTAGGTTGACCGAAATGATAAGTGAAATTCTTATCAGTGCTGCAATTTAGAACGACATAGCGACATGATTGTAGTACCGGTAGTGAACGCGAGAAGCATAGTCAACCTGCTTCCGGCTGTGATCCGTTAACTGTGCACTAATTGATGGATCTTTGACAAATCCGTTGCCGTATCCGCGCCGTAATTAAAAACGTATCGTATCACTTTATATCGGGATCCTCAACGTGAACTAAACAAATCCATGACAAATCAGTTCCCGTATCTGTGTCGTAACTTAAAACTAAACGTATCACAATACAAAAAGATCTTCAACTTGTACTTGACGGATCGTTGGCAGATCCGTTGCCGTATCCGTGTCGTATTTAATAACGGTACGTACAACATTACCAAAAGATCTTACGTAAGATACGACATTGCTACGACCAAACCTACGTAAAGTAAATTTGTACGCTACGTTAAAGTATCCAAAACGTAAGCCTACGCTGACGCATACAGATAGTAAAAGTATACTTTCGTATTAGGTAGTATACTTTGCGTGTCTAGTTAAGTATACTTTTACGACGCGTAGGAAAATCGCTTAGTGTCCGGGTGGGTGGGGGGGCGCGGGGGGCGGGGGATCCCGCGTACTATGACGTCTCGCTGAGGGGGGAGGGGGGTTGCGACCTCGCCTGGGGCGGGGCGTCTCACTGAGGCGGCGAATGGCCTCCGGGTGGGTGGGAACAGGGAAGGGCGGACTGACTGCGGTGTTTCAGGCCCACACAGCGTGTCGTTATTTGTCTCCCGACTTTTTCCTTTTTTCAGCCCCCTTCATAAGCTTGACTGAAAATCGAGTCGGACGAATCAAATCTCGACTTCTAGAGTCACGGTCGGCTTTGCGCCTTCTTTTAGGGGGGATGCGAAGGGGGGATGCTTCGCATCCCCCCCCCTTAAGCTTGTGTTCATGCAAATCGATCGCCCGATAACGCAGTCCAAATGCAACCAACCAATGATGCACAACAACAACAGTAGCCGCAGTGTCAGGTGTTTTGCGGCTGGCTGACGCCTGACTGACTGACTGACTGAACTGACTGAAATGTGCTCCGCCAGATTATTTGTGGCAATTTATTTGGACAGCGTATACAAAGGGGGGACGGAATTCGAGGATTTTCATTGGCGTCTACTATTGGACGGTGGTTTTTGAGCAGTCCCTGATCAGCTGCCAGCTAGCAGTCTGATGGTAATGTTTTTTGTCAATAATTATGTTGCTGATGTTATCCAATGCGCATTCCCGCCATTCCGACGTGGCAGAGCCTGACCATACGGCTTCAGTCAGTCTGTCAGTTGGATCCCACGCGGACCACAAGGCTTGGGCCTGGTTTAGGAATATTAATGTGTTATTACAATATACCGTACTGTCGTTGGTAGGCGGAAAACGAGCGGCCCGTTTGCTCAGGAAACGTCAGAAGTCCGCGTGCACTTGCGTGCGTGTCAGCTGGGGAGGCAGACTTATCAGCAATTTTGCCAGCAATTTCAGCATTGCTGGACTTCAACGGGCCTATCGCGGCGCGGGGAAGCGGGCAGGCAGGCAATGTCGGCACTACGTCAGCCGATCGAAGAATATTGATCAAGAGCCAATGGAGTTCGTGTGGCAGTCATGGCAGCCAAAAAATGAGCAGGAAAGGATTCTTGCGGACGGGCTGGGAAATCTACGCGGCCGTTTATCCACGCGATCCCCGAAAAGGTGATATTTTTGCACAACACGATGCAAGCTGACGCAGGGAACGATGACAAGCTGGTAAGAGAACATGCACAACAACGCAGTCAACGCTTCATCGGGCACACCATCCCAAGCTTGACTTCGCGTCCGTGGCAACTTTACGCGAGGAATCAGCATTTGTTTTCCGAGTCGCGTTTCTGAAGTTCCGATGGATTTCGTACGTGTCAACCATTGCGTGAGTGAGCACCTCCCGAGCCGCATGCGCACTTCAGCATACTTGCAATTGGGTGATCAATCTTACGCGGAAGAAATAACCTCAAAGTAATTTTTTTCACCTTGGCGCATGGCTGTGTCGGAAGAGGTAGAACAGCAGCCATTTAGTAGCTCCGACTCTGCTGATGGGAGCTCCGGAAACTCCACTGAACTTCCCGACGAGAATCGGTCGGGCGATTCGTTTCCCGTCTTCGACAAGGCACTTATTTGCGCACGTGCGGGAGATAACCGGCATGGCGACGGAAGTCCGCGCACTCTTTATTTTCGGATGGGAGGCGTGCCAATAGATGAGGCCGGCATACGAACTCGACCTCCCGAAGACTATGAGCCCTGGAGCAGGAACGTGGGAATCGCAAGAAACGAGGAAGGCAACGGACGACCTACCGAGGCTGCTGATTTGTCGCGTGATACAGCTGCTGGCAACCCACAGTCGTTGGCCTTCCAAGGCTCGCGCAATGAGCCCAAGAGAAAACATATCCAATTCCTTATGAACGAGGATATGCTTGCAGGTCCCCTCTCCAAGGGAAGCACCATGCAGCAGCCAAAGCTGCCCACTGGCGAGGAGGGACCATTTAAACCCCGCCGGGTGAGGTACTTCTAAGAAAGCGAGAATCGATCCTCTACTACTTCTCGGCTGCGTTCATCCAGCGTTCTCTCCGGAAAGAGTTCGCAAATTTCACTAAGCCCACATCTTCCAACGCCAAGGAATAAGGGACATGGTTGTCTCCTTGACATGGCCGACCCCTCGCGGCGGCCGCATACCTGCAAGTGTGGTTGTACACGCAGCCCTCAGCGATGGCCCGCACAAGAAGGAAGCTTTCTTGGAACTCGCCACCTGCCCACTGCGTGGGCGCATGGTCATGCGCAGATGCCATCGTGCCCAGAGGCATATCCCCATTCATGATTTTGTGTTGCATTCATACATAGTGTTCCTCCACTGCGAGCTCAGTCTCCCCACCCTTGCAAGTGGGCACGGCTCTCCATGCTTGCAAGGGTGCATGCGACACCACGACGAGCTCAGGGGGGGAGCCTGGTGAATTGGTGGTTATGCTGTCAACCGCACATAGTCCTAGCTGTGCCTTGTACGCGCGGTTTTACAACGTGGTTTCACAAACAAATGTGGTTGTACAACCTGCCCCGGTGTAGAGCTAATTTCCAGGACAGTGACATTTGTAGTGTAGTTACATATCAATGAGACAAGCAATGTGAACAGGCCAGAAATCTGGATAATTTAATAGTAGTATAGATATTACTTTTTAGTCTAGTATATTTATTACTGGCGTTCTTGTATTGTAATAATAAGCCATAAAGCCCATTATCAGCATACCATAACCGGGATAATAAGGTATGCTAATAGCTGGATGTTCTAGGTTTACGTCTGGAGTTCGCATCAGTTTCATCTTAATGGAACGACGAAGGCTCCCCAGGCCCCTGGTCTGGTTATCATGTAATGGGGGCATCATAGCTAGCTGTGTGGTTTTTAGAATTCTACTTAGTTGACAATAGCACTCCAATCGGAGCCATCAGCCATGGGTGAAGCATCTTTCCACAAGGCCCAGTGAGTGCCAGGGCACCATCCCGCAGATTTAAACTTATATGGTACCTAGGAAGTTTGTCAGGAAAACTTTGTTTGTATGATGAATAATTTATATTAGCTTGTAATCTCGATTGGAAGCTAGAACAAAAAACCGACTCGTGTAAATGCAATGCAGTGTGTTTACATTTTTTATTATGTTACAACACACAGGGGTGTGGCAGGGCTGTGTGCTCTCCCCATATCTATTCATCATTATGGTGGACTATATTATGAGGTGTGCACAAGCCCGCTTTGTCCGGGTGGAGGGACCGGGGGCGCCCGCTGGGGATCGAGATCACGGAGTACGCCAGCTACGGCGGGGTTGACCCACCCTACCGACTGATCTACGCTGATGACACGACGCTTGTACATGGAGACCCTGGAGTCCGCCCAACTCCGGCTAGATAGCTTGTCACTGGAAGTCAGCAGGTGGTGGGGCTTATCAAGGAGACAACCATCGCAGGCCAGAAATCGGGAGAATCCGGACCATGGTAGCTCGAGCCTGCTGTTATCTTAATTGTCCGTGTGTTCGAGTCGTTCAGGATGATGAAGATGAATGGTGATTAAAAATTAAATTAAATTATAACATGCCTCCGTTGGGAGATCATGTAGCACATATTCCTTAATGGATGGGTGGGATGGAAGGAGCCGCGTAATCGAACTAACCTAACTCTAATCTAGCTAGTCTAGAAAAAAAAATCCTAACTACCCTACTCATCAAAACGCCTCCTCCGCTTGGGGGGAGGTGGTTTGCCCACAGGGTCGGGCGTGTGAGCCTTGACAATCCTCTTTCACCGCGTCTTGTTCTGCATGGCAGTCCAAAGAAGGGAGAGAGAGTGGATGCGGTATTCAAACTGGGCTAGCTGGGACCAGTAGGTCATCCAGCAACATCTGCACGTAGTTCGTGACATGTTTCCCTACCTTTTTGGGAATGTCCTTGGGGCCAGGCCAGGTCAAAAAGTGCCGTCCTGGCTGGCCAAGCCGCTGGGGGCCTGCCAGACCAAGGGCGGTGTCGACCTGGCTAGTGCGAGCAAGGTGCCCTACAAATGCTATCCTACGCTGTCTAATCTCGTCCGAAATACGAGGCATGCCCTGATACAAAGACTCTGAGGACGGGCGCTTGGAAAACCCTACGTTCAGGACCTGTCGGAGCATCCTGTAAACCTTGCCGTCTAGCCTGGCTGCCAGTGTGGGTGTGATTGTCCACGCCTCGGCGCCATACGTGAGCACCGTAAGGACGAGGACCTTGAAGAGCATGCGCTTGCGGTGGTCGCCCAGGCCCTTGGAGCGCCAGTAGGTGTTGAGCGAGCGAAGCCTAGCCCAGGCCAGGCCGATGTGGGTGTCCACATCGTCGGCGGTGTCAGGGAGCCAGCTCCCCAACAGCTTGAAGCGATCGCGGAACGGGACCGTCGTCCCGTCGAGCAGGCGCGGCAGCGGCGGTGTACTGGAGGCCCCAATCATCATCGCCTCAGTTTTGACACTAATCTCCATTCCCACCGCCCTCGCCTCCAGGCCCAGACAGTCCAGCCAGGTCTGAATGTGCTCGGGGCTCTCGATGAGGGTGGTGTCATCCGCATAAATCAGGTCGGCCAGGCGGTAACCAGGTCGAACCCCACCATGCTCTTTCTCGTTAAAGGATGTCCAAGCCTGGCTCGAACCCCTTAAGAGCAGTAAAGCGCGAATGGTGATGGAAATGTGTAGCCTTGTGCATTGAAATTATGGCTGGCTTACGTGTAGAGCGACTAGATGACCTAGACGGTGGGGCCGGAAACAGCATGCTTGATCAGGGCGTGTGTTTCGAGCCTAACTGGCTGGGAGTGTCTAGTGACCAGTGAGCACCATTACTGCGATCGCTCTCCCACCATTTACGAGGAAATACCCGCAAATGGAAAACCACTGAAAAGGTCTAGCTAGTCAGTCATTACGTTAGCCATGCCATGATTCCAAACGTCCAAGAACTGCACACGGTGCAAAGGCAAAAAGCCGGAGAACAGCACTTTCAAATGTGCGTTAGGAACCAAAAGCCCGCGTATGCCAGAAAACATTGTGTTGCTGCAGCGACGCGACGATGTGGACAACGAATCCAGTGCCAAGCTCGGAACGGCCGCAAAGGAGATCTGGTATCACAGGGTTCAGATGTGCGGAGATACTATGCGATCCAGCCGGTCCACGACCTGTTTGTAGAGCTTGTGCCAAGGGGCAGCACCGAACAGATGTGGGTGACGTTGCAAAAAACACCGGACTTGACGGAGCATAATGTCTCGGTCATAGTCTTTGACCAACAAACGATGCAAGAGTTCAACAAGCTCTAGTCGTGATGAAATCGACACGATAAGAACAAAGACGGGAAAAACGATGTAACTGACTAAGAACAACACCATATTTTGCTTATGATTAATTAATTAATTAACCCAGTTAATAGACACGTGACTGCGTCACGTGAGCATAAGTCCTCATGCAGTGGGAGGGGAACATGGGATGGAATGGATGGTGTAAGCTATCTAGGTCCTAGTTACAGTGTTGTGGGCACCACGGCTCGTTAATCGCTATGCATGCCATACGCGGTCACACGTGGAGCCCCCACAGACTTGGGGGTGCCAGGTCTCCTTCATCACTACTTGCCATCTATCCTTGCGTACCATCTGCCTCCATATTACAGACAAACCAGGAGGCTGCCCGGGTGTGAGCCCGTCACGTCTAGTGTAGCACATGTCCATGCCCAGTCTATAACGAAAAGTCCACGGGTGGCGGCCCTGCCACGCGCGGCCTGGGGCACGCCAGGTGAGGTCATATCGCGCCCAGGATGGGCGGGCTTGGTGCCAGCTATATATTAAAAATATAATTACTTACAGCAGAGTGAAATCACTCAAACCAAAGCAAACGCCCAGCTATAAACCTCTATACAGAGCCATGTCAAATCTCTATACTACGATAAGACCAATGGAAACTCCTAACGGGAGGAACCTAATAGCCCTGCTGCACCGCAAAATCAGCCCGCGTACGGCGGAGCATGATGTCAGCCATGGCCCGAGTCAGCGCCACCGACAAGCGCTGACGCCAATATGACGTCCAGGTCCGCGCCGACCATGGGGCCCGCTGGCCCTCCAGGTCCAGCCGGTCCTCCCGGAGCCGGCAACACTCCTTGAAGAAGGCGGAGGTCAGGGGCCCCATGGCCCCAAACTCCTCCAGGACAAAGGGCACCACACGATGGTGCCCGACGTCGCCGTAGGCCAGGAGCTTGGCCCGCTCCGCCCGGTCCGCCGTGTAACCTGCCGTGAGGGAGGCCCCAGCCACGTGGCTAAGAGCCAAGGGCCGCGCCACCGAAACGTCGATAAGCAGATGCCGGCCACCCCCCTCAAAGTCCAGCACCACGATGTCAGGCCGGTGGTTGGGGGAATAGAAGGCAGCGCCATCCGCATCCTCGGACCGGATGTTCGCGTGGGGGAAAACCGACCGAATCATGGCGAGCACCACCGTCAGGAGGACAGTGTGCAAATACAAATACCAATTCTGATTCTGTTGGCCCCCCATGCAGGCAAGGTAGTGAGTCCCCGTGGGATCCAGCGGCTGCCCACAGCTACCACAAGGCCGCCCGGCCGGAACAAGAGGCTGCGGGGCAAATAGCTGGTGCCGGAGCGCCACCGAGTAGTGGCTGGGAGCCAAGGCGAATGGGGGGGCCATGGGAAGAGCACGAAGGTACGCCGAGCCCACACTCCGCAAGGAAAGCGAGAACAGCCACGCACGTCCCTGGGCGTTGAGGTCCGCGAAAAGAGCAATCCAATCAGCCGTGTGCAGAATACCCGCGTAGGTTTTCTGGTGTTTATCGATGACGCGAGCAGGGAATGCGGCGGGAGATTGAACGGAGGCGACCGAGGGAGTGCCGCGAGGGAGGTGGCGCTGTGCCGCCTGAGCGGCACGGACGGGAGAACAGGCCTGCTGGATCTCAGCATAGGCCTCCTGGATGGCGGTGACGAAGGGCAAAGGGCCAGCTATATATAGTCTATCTGATGTGTCGACCTGATCTGTGCGGGCCAGGGTGCCCGGCTAGGCCCAGGCGCCTGTGCCTAAGAATGTGGGAAACATAGGGCAAATCAGCGTACAAGTCCTCATTACTTAGGGGCTTATGATTGATCAGCAACTGAAAGCGGAGGTCACGGCCATCGGCTTCCCCGATGGGACCACCCCTGCCACCCTCCGGTCCTGCTGGACGGAAGCCCCGCCCCCCCGGCTACTCGCTTCAAGCTCGATCCTTGGCAGCTGGCTCCCCTCCACGGCCGACGACACCAACATGCGGCCGCATAGGCCAGGCCTGGGCGGCCCTCCGCCGCCTCGACAGATTCTGGATATGTCGCTACCTGAGTGAGCGGCTCAAGCGCATTCTGTCATGATCGACAAGGCCCTGGTCCTCAGCATCCTCCTGTACGGCTGCGAGGCGTGGACCCTGGACCCGGCGCTGAGCAAGCAGCTTGCCACGCCGGGCATGGTCACTCAAATGCTCCGTCGTGAACATCCTCGATCAGCGTACGCTATACCAAGAGCGCCGCACCGGGCCGAGCTCTACTGCGAGCTCTACTGCGAGCTCCCACTTGTCACCCGCATGCATACCATCAACCATCCGACACCGCCGCCTCCTCTTTGAGGGCCATCTTGCCCGCACAGACCAAGTGAATTCCGATGCTGGGCCCTGCGGGCGGGCTTAGGACTGGCCAACCCGAGGAAGACACCTAGCTTCCTCCTACTATGGCAGGGTCCCCTTGTCCCACGTCACAACCCACTGGCGAACTTGCGCGCGCCCCGCACCGACGCGGCGCGACCCGGGACCTATGTCACTGACACAATTGCTTGAGGATGCAGGGCTTCTGGGGGCGCTATCTGTACTCCGCGCGTCTGCATGATTGACATGCAAGGAGAAATGGGCTGCCGGCTGCGATAGGCACCTTCCTGAGGGGCATGCTCCTGTTTTGTCCCCACGGGCCCCGGCGCGCGGCCCATTGGCAGCATATGCAGTAGAATGCAGGTTAGAAGTCCGCTGGTGGAGGTAATTGCCCCTGAGGATAGCCGCGATCGAGGATCGCGCGCCCCGAGCACATTCAGACCTGGCTGGACTGTCTGGGCCTGGAGGCGAGGGCGGTGGGGTTGGAGGGTAGTGTCCAGTAGTTAGTGTTTTCTAGACTAATCGCTTAGAGTTAGGTAGTTCGATTACGCGGCTTCCTCCACTCCACCCATCCATCATGGAATATGTGTTACATGATCTCCCAACGGAGGCATGTTATAATTTAATTTAATTTTATTTAATATAATAGCCGCGATACTACCGCCTAGTCTGCCATTACAGTAGACAACAGCTCAGATGAGAATTATATCCCCCTCTAGTGACTATATCGATCCCCCGCGGTCTTCGCTTCTTTCCTCTCGGACAACTACCCTAGTCCTTGGCACGGCGTTGGATCGCCATGTGTCCAGGAATACTTATCTCACTTCATATATGGTTGGGGCATCATGCAGACGATGTTTGTAACTTTTGTGTATAATTATCTCCTGATTTCTGGCCTGCGCTGGTTGTCTCCTTGATAAATTGTAATTATTTTCTAATGAGATCAGCATATAGTACTCCGTCGTTAGACCCCAAGTGTTGGATAGAAGACCCCCGGCCAGGCACCATGGGCGCTGCTACGTCCTGGCTATGCTCAGGTTACTTGCCCACGCTCCTTGTTACATAAGTAAGTAAGTACTTGCGTGTCATGCGCAAAGGCAATAGTACTCCGTGGCATGCCTTTGTGCATGACACGCAAGTACTTACTTACTTACTTATGTAACAAGGAGCGTGGGCAAGTAATCTGAGCATAGCCAGGACGTAGCAGCGCCCATGGTGCCTGGCCGGGGGTCTCCTATCCAACACTTGGGGTCTAATGACGGAGTACTATATGCTAATCTCATTAGAAAAATAATTACACAAAAGTTTAATTAAAAGGATTCGCTGATACTCATTTCCCCTCTCACCTCTTTGGTCCATGATTGGCTAGTAAAAAATATACCCATTTGCCCGAAAATGACACAAAAGTTGAAACAAATATCGTCTGCATCATCCCCCAACCACTAGATGGGGATGTAATCCTCATCCGAGCTGTCCTCTACTGTAATGGCAGACGAGGCGGTACTGTACTAGCGGCAATCCTCAGGACCGGCAATAACCTCCACCTGCGGACTTCTACCCTGGCTAGCAACGGGCCGCGGGGCCCGTGGGGAGAAAACAGGAGCATACCCCTCAGGAAGGTGCTTATCGCATGCAGATGGCAGCCCATTTCTCCTTGTCAATCATGCGGGCGCGGAGTCCGGATAGTCCCAGAAGCCCTGCATCTTCAAGCACTTTGTGTCACATAGGTCCGGGTCGCGCCGGCCGCGCCGGTGCCCGGCGCGCGCAAGTTTGCCAGTGGGTTGCGATGGGACAAGGCCCGGACCCTGCCATAGGAGGAGGTGTCTACCTGGTTGGCCCGTGGAGGTGCCCCCCGGCAGGGCCCACATTGGTATTCACCTGGTCTGTGCGGGCAAGATGGCCGGCCGGCAAAGAGGAGGCGGCGCCGGTGTCGGATTTGTTACATGACATGGTTTGGACTTGTTACATGATATGCTCACATGGGTCTTACTGCAACCACAGATCTTTCCGGATCGTTTCCATTGTCTGATTGCAGCTGTGGCATGACTCTTCTGGCATGAAGGAGAAACTGAAGGGGGTCTCTGCCCTTTCTTCCTGTTGTGCACACACAGGGATTAAAAGCACTTTGGTGCTCCGTGACTCCCCAACGGGAGCACGAGTTTCATTATTTAATTAATTAATTAATTAACGGGCGCTGAAAAATCGAACTCCTGACCCATACTCCAACATCGCGTGCTGTGCCTCACCACATCCCAGCAATGAGCTTTCCTTTATTTTATTTTTGTTTTTGTTATTATTATTACTCTTTACTTTGTCTTTTTTTAATTATTGTTCGTATTTAATACTACCATTTACATTTTTTTCTTTTTTCTTTCTTTCTTTTTTCTTTTTTTTTGTTTTCCCTTTGTAATGTATACGAGTTCCTTACTTATTCTTTTAGCCCCTTCGTGTAGTGACATTTGTATGCGTTTCCTCTTTTCCTTCTTAGTAGTTTTGGTTGTTTGTGTTCAGGTAGTGGTGGTGTGTGTGCGTGTGTGTATACATGTGTGTTTTCCCAGCAACCTTTCTTGTTAACCTCTGTCTCCCTCCACTGCAGGTCTACCTAGAGATAGCCAAGCGGCTCCCGCGGCCTTCGCGTCTTTCCCCTCAGACAAATACCCTATATAGTCCTAATTCCACGACGTTGGATCGCCATGCGTCCAGGCATAGTTGTCTCACTTCATAGTACTCCTTGGCATGCAGTGACTGGCCATACGCGATACGCGTCGTACGCGGCCCCATGTGTATAATATATAATACGCGGTGTATAATGTATTATACGCTAATCGTACGCTAACTGTTGAAACCCCCTTTTTTGGCATGGTTTTGAGGGTTTTTCAACATTCTGAGCAACCAATTAGCATGGTCTGCTGGTGTTTTTGCCATACCTTTTGTCTATACATGATATGTATATCATGACCTTGGCATTGCCATCACTACCTAAATACAAGCATAGTTTCTAATTAACGGTCTAACTTGATAGTTTCTCTTCAAAATCGAGACAACATGCAACTAAGTATCAATACCAGTATCAATTCACAACTCACTGGAAAGGATAATAAATTTATAGAACTCAAGATATGCATGCACTATACATTGCCCCGAGGTGTCGATGACATTGAAGGGCGTCGATGGCATTGAAAGGCGCAAATGAATGCCTTGCACAGCTCCTCGTCCAGCTGCTCTTTGCTGAGCCCATAAGGTACGGGCAAATTACCGTCGGTGGATTGGCCCTTTGATGATCCGCTTGGCCCAGCCGCCCCAGCAGCGCGCCCCGAGGTGTTGCTGGCATGAGCGGACACCCAGTTAAAGGCGTCGGTTTCTACAACGTCTGCAAGCCTGCCGCCGCACATCCTATAGCCTGCTTCTTGTTGGCGTCACTAGTCGCCTTCCTCTTCCTGGTATTGCTTTCCTTCTCCGCCTGCTCGACCAGCAGCCTGTAACGGAGTACTCCATCATCCATGTAGTAGTTATTATTTGTCTGCTGCCCATTCGTGAGGATGCGCTCTTTGCTGATGTATGTCCAGACAGTTTCGGATGTGGCCTCTTCTTCATCGGGCCGCACATCATCATCGTGTTCCATTGACTCCTCATTCGTGTCAGCCATGCCTGGATGTCGATATGCTACGATATAGGTGCCACACGACCACGACATTGCTGCAGGGCACACCTTATCACCTTCTTGATGATGAATCTTCAGCCTTCCCGCCTTCACATTCCCGCCTTCACAAGTCACAATGAACGTTTAGTGCACATTATACACTAGCTAGCTCATCACACAATTATTTGTTCCTACTACAGGTCGCGCCGCAGTCTAGGCAAGCAACGCGGGCTGTAAAATGATGCCAAAACCCACCTCGTAAGCCAAAAATACGCCAAAAATACGCGAAAATACGCGAAAATACGCAAAAATACGCGGCGCGTATGAAAGTACCCTATTTTCATACGCGCCGCTCGCGTATCGCGAATAATACGCTTCATACGGCGTATAATACGGCGTATGGCCAGTCACTGTAACGGCAGGCCCATACGCATGACACGCAAGTGCTTACTTACTTACGTTACAAGTTGCGCCCACGACGTCGGAGCTTGTACTTTTTTTGTGGCCAGTCGATCCCCGGCTAGAGAGATGCGTGACCCCACGTACCGCCGCCTATAGTGCGGGTGGCGCTAGCCTCGCCAAGGAGTGTGTGCTACTGAGCTGTACTGGGGCTCGAACGTTTGGCAAAAGGAAACGGAGCAACAAATGAGAAGCAAAAAAAGGTAAACTAGCTAGTTGTTCCTAACGTGCTTGATTTAAACCTGTTACCCTCAGGTGCGCAAGGCTTCGCCAGTTGTATGCGTCGGTGACCGATATCTAAAATGACACGGTCCAGTTGCCAGATTATTATAGTTTATAGAGAGAGACATATTGTTATAAGGATACTTGCCAACTCGATCACGGACTGTGCCTCGTCCGCTACCGCACGCAGTGGAGCGCATTCAGATGGACACACATGGATCGCATGCCGAGTAAACTCGTAGTTGGGCTGTGTGCCTGCCGGGGAGCAGCTGCAGCAAGCCGGCCAGCAAACCACTCACATACAGGCGGTGGGCGGCAGGTCATGTGTGAGCAGCCTGCGCATTTGTAACTGGTTTCATACAGTAAGACAAAAGTTTGAGCAACAACAGCACAAAATTTTTCGATGGTTACTACATCTGGAGCTCGCGAACTGGCCAGCAGGACATCGCAGAGTTTTCCAGTAGGAGCAACGAATATTGCGCGTACGCCATACGGACCTCTGCCAATTAGGGCTCACCGGTGGATGTAACGCAGGATAAACGTGATAATATGGACGCCGTGGAGTGCATGGCATTTTGGCCGGTGATTGGGGGGGTTGCACTGACATGGGTGAACCCAGGGTATGCCCCTAACTATAAAACCCGTTAGGCTCCGGGAGAGGCCTGCCTTTACCGCATTCTCCCAAACGGTCGGCGTCTCTGAACGAGTTTCAAGCTTATCTGTGGCCACGGGACCATGGGGCAGCACTACTGCCCCGGCCGCTTAGTGCTTAATTTTGCATAGTAGCATGCTTTTGCTATATATATATGTCGAAGCTTTATTGCACCCACAGGGGATGCCGCGTTGTTTCGACGGGTCTGATTCATGCACCCTGTACGTGGCATGCCTCGTGCCTGTGGCATGCACTGAGGGAAGAGAGGGGGTCTCTGCCCCCTGCCCGCTGTGCCTGCACACTCAGGGATTAAAATTACTGAGCACTCTGGTGCTCCATGACTCCCCAACGGTAGCATGTGTTTAAGTAATTAATTAAAAAATTTGGTGATTGGTCGCAATGAAATTATATGAAGTGAGACAACTATGCCTGCATGGACGCATGTGGCAGCCGGGTCGACACCGCCCTTGGTCCGGCCGGCCCCCAGCGGCTTGCCCAACCAGGGCGGCATATCTTGACCTGGCCTGGCCCCAAGGGCATTCCGGCCCAGGAAGCTAGGTAAACCTGCCATGAACTATGTACATCCAGATGTTGCTGGCCGACCTATTGGTCCGGCAGCTCAGTTTGAACACCGCATCCACTCCCTCTCACTTCTTTGGACTGCCATGCAGAACAAGAAGAGGTGGCAGAAGATTGTCCAGACTCACACGCCAGCCGGCCCTGTGGGCAAGCCACCTCCCCCGGCCACCAAGAGGAAGGGGCGTTTTGCTGAGTAGTATAGTAGTTAGGATTTTCTAGACTAGATAGCTTAGAGTTAGGTTAGTTCGATTACGCGGCCTCTTCCACCTCCACCCATCCATGCAGCAAGGAATATTCATAAATTAATTAATTAATAGACACGTGACTGCGTCACGTGAGCATAAGTCCTCATGCAGTGGGAGGGGATCCCATGTTCGAACATGGGATGGAATGGATGGTGTAAGCTATCTAGGTCCTAGTTACAGGGTTGTGGGCACCACGGTTCGTTAGTCGCTACGAATGCCATACCCGGTCACACGCGGAGCCCCCACAGACTTGGGGGTGGTCTCCTTCATCACTACTTGCCATATATCCTTTATAATTGTGTACTGGTCATCTGCCTCCATATTACAGACAAACCAGGAGGCTGCCCGGGTGTGAGCCCGTCACGTCTAGTGTAGCACATGTCCATGCCGAGTCTATAACAAAAGGTCCACGGGTGGCGGCCCTGCCGCGTGCGGCCTGGGGCACGCCAGGTGAGGTCATATCGCCCAGGCTGGGCGGGCTTGACCAGTGCCAGCTAGTCTATCTGATGTGTCTACCTGATCTGTGCGGGCCAGGTGCCCGGCTAGGCCCAGGCGCCGGTGCCTAAGAATGTGGGAAACATAGGGCAAATATCAGTGTACAAATCCTCATTACTAATGTGCAAACCAAAGGGGATGTTAAGGGCCTTGCACAGTTGCACAGCATCTTGGTGACGTTGCCGTCGAGTCGTTGCTCCAGCTCCTGCGTCAGTGTCCACGTCTCGGCGCCGTAGGTCAGGATCGTCAGAATGACAACCTTGAAGAGGTCACGCTTGACGATCCGGGGTACTGTAGGGCGGGGTTGCTCCACCAGCGGCGGTGGCCATGGAGTTGCGCCCACGCCATGCCGATCCGTGTCGTCATGTCGTCCTCGCAGTCGGGAATCCAACTGCCGAGCTGCCAGCTTTTAAGCGGCCTGAAGTAGGGTAGTTGACCTCGGTGTCGTCTAAGAGGCGGAGTGTGGGTGGGGGCCCTGCCATGCCGAGGGCCAGGGCCTCCGTTTTAGGGCTGATTTCTAGACCAACCGCCCGAGCCTCGAGCGCCCGAGGCAGTCCAGCCAAAGTTGGGGGCGTGCTGACATCCGCCAGGACCTGGTGGTGGCGTTGTGTTGGCGTCCAGTAGCAGAGCGAGGTAGTTGCGACCAGGGGTGCCGTTCGCCAGGTTCTCCAGCGCAGCAAAGAAGTCCTTGCGATCTTGCTCTGAGTGGCCGGAGTGGGTTGCGTAACCGACGCCCACCGTCAGGGCTGGCGTAGGTCGAGTGGCCCTCCACCGAATGGAAGGTGGCCACAAGCCGGGAATAGCAAGGAGTATGTGCCACATGATCTCCCAACGGAGGCATGTTATAATTTAATTTTAATGGCGATATATGTGCAGCTCATTCGTCAAGCGGACTGTACGCCCGCGCCGCTGAGTGGCTGTCAGATGCGGAAAGCCGTACGAAAGAGGGTTAGCTAAGTTTGTGCCACGGCTGTGTTTTACAAATATTAGTACATAAGTTGATTGTCAGGTTGAGCACCAACTTAGTAATTAATTCATTAATGGTTTCTCACCGCAGGCAGGCAGATATATAGACCGGATATATTCATTGAGAACGATAAATTACGGAGGTGAGATTGGCATGCAACATAAGGAAAACCCCGAAAAGAAGAATATAGACCGGGATATATGTGAACCAAGGGGGGCGCAGTGAGTAAAGCTTACCTGAACCGGCTCCCTCTTGCAACCTCATTGAACCCCCTTTCTTGAGCACTGTCCAGTGTTGATGTTGTCCACTGTCCCGGCTAACTGTCAAGCCACTTTGCAACTGGTTAGCCTTTGCAACTATTCCTGGACGCATGGCGATCCAACGCCGTGGAGGGACTAGGGTATAGTTGTCTGAGAGGAGACGCGATTGATTAGACACCATCTAAATTCCACACCATCTAAATAGATTGATTTACACCATCTTGAATCGCCCGGGCCATGTCGAGCCGGTGACATGTTCAATTAGGGTGAGCCCTTGTGGCAAACACAATATATGCATAACCCGTGCGACCTCTTTCTACTTGATGGCTCTCGAGTCCAGTATCGGGACCGCGTCAAGTTGCTGGGTAGCTTACTCCCCAGCTGCGAGGCCGACGTGGACCACCGTATCTCCCTCGCCTGGCACGCTTTACGCCAATACCGGGCCCTGTGGCGCAAGCCCTTGGGCAAGCTAGAGAAACAGGACCTGTTTCAGGTCCTTGTCCTCCCTGTTCTTACGTACGGGGCCGAGAGGTGGACCCTCACAGCCGACCTTGCCAAAAAGTTGGATGGCGTGGTCACCAACATGCTGCGGTCAATTTTTCGTGTGGGATACATACGCTGCTCATGTCCGCAATGAGGACCTGTACCTTGGCATGCCATATATCACCAGCACCATTAAGCAGCGGCGCCTGCAGCTAGTAGGGCACTTTGCTCGCGCCAACCAGGTAGACACCTCACGTGACCCCTCCGCTGGGCTGCGCCCGGCTCAGCCGGGCAGGCACCTCCTCACGTGGGCCGGGCCCAGCCAGGTTAGACGCAGCAAGGCCCGCACCTTCAAAGAGCAGCTCGTAGAGGACATGGGGGGCCTAGGACTCTCCGTGATTGGGAACAAGATGATGGACAAGGCCAAGTGGGCTCAGGTATAGAGGACAACAACCGCGCGTTTGCGCACGTGGGAAGCATGCTAGACAAGACCCCTAGGGTCGCGGGCACCATAGATATAGAGTAGGATTGTATTTGCAGATAGCTTAGACCGGTAGGATTGCGTGTACCATCCATCCATCCATCAGGGTTAATGCTCCGTGACTCCCCAACGGGAGCACGAGTTTAATTAATTAGTTAATTAATAACCCGGGCAACCCATCCCAAAACAAAACCCATTGGAGAAGGTCGGCAGTGCTGTCCCTGATAGGTGGCCCGCAGGCAGGAGCTGGCGAAAGGGGTTCACTGCCACCTATTCAGTGTACGAGCGCATCGAAAACATGAGCATGCGGAGGAAACAGCGTCAAGAGCGTGGGCATGAGCCGGGGACGGTGACAAAGGAAGGAGCGGGAGGACCGCCGGGATGGGCAAGGTCGATCACCCATGGAAGGTCAGGCCAAGAAAGCTAAAAATAGACGAGAGAAAGTAAAAGGGGGAAGTAAAGAAAAAAAAAAAAAGTGATCGCACTGAGAACGGCGGGAACCGCCGCGACGGGAGACACGTGGCAAGCGCTGGCCATGTGGACAACGGGACACACCCAGACACCCACACCACCAGAACATTAGCGCACCCAGACATTAGCGCACGCCAACATTAGCAATACATGTGCCCAGACCTGAACCATAAACACGAAACACCGTTCACATAGCTAGAGTCACATCGCTAGCCCCCGCAGGTTCCACGTCATCGTTATCCGGAGTGTCCCGGACAAGAAACCCATTTGCAGACACGATGGCCCCCTCACTGGCTGATTCGTTGATGGTTGCCCACTCACAGTCTGCCGTCCTGCCAGGCCCCCACGCCCAAGGGCAGAGGTGACGCCCAAGGGCAGAGGTGGCACAAACGACAAACTAACAGAGATTCCTATAGGTGAACATCGAGCACAGGGAGGGTCAGGCGGGTGAATAGGGGCACGTGGTGGCCTGATGCACTCCTACTGCCATACCAACCAACCCGGCAGATAGCTGGGTGCACACCCTAGTTGGTGAGGGCGCTTTGGCACCTGGCGTTGGTGATGATTTGTTGGCGTTGATGGCGGTTGTGAGCGTACCTGGTGGCACAGGTCCTCGACCAGAGCGCAGTGAGCGAGTACTGCCTGCTTGGATGGCACAACTTGGTGGTCCCTAGAGGGTGGGTGCATACCTGGTTGACAATGGTCTGGCCTGCTGAGTTGGCAGTGGCGCCTACCTGCTGAGTTGGAGGTGACGCATACTTGGTGGTGGCAGACTTGCACAAATGCTAGGGTGAGCGTATCCCTGGTTGGTTGGCGCATACCAGGTTGAACTAGTCGGTAGGGTGTGGGTGACGCTCGCACCTGGTGGGTGATGGTGTAGCGTGCCAGTAGGAGAGGGTCGGATGTGACGGCAGCCAGCGCCATGAGCACAGCCTCCTCGGCGTAGTCGGTGAAGAATGATGGGGGGGTGGACCCGCAGCCGCCCGATGTGATGAAGCGCTGCCGGTTGTAAGGGCCGATGGTAAGGCCGGCCGATTGTGATGGCAGGTGCAGGGGAGCACCGGTCATCAAATATGTGCATAAGGAAACGAAAGCAACGAAATATACTTGCCAGGAAAGGGGGGGCTACAGTGCTGCGGTTACGTGCAGTCATACAGGCGCCGACCACTCAGACACAGAACAAGAAGGAAAGGGCGTTAGACAACTATGACTATCATAGAGCTTACGCCAATAACATGCTATAGATAGGCAACTGTGACTATCATCGAGCTTACGCCACTAACATGCTAGGGGTGGGATGTTATGAGGACTAGCACCGCGCACGATAGGCGCTGACACCACTGTTAATTTGATATAGGAACATAACATTCCTATTTGCTAACTGCATGAGGAGTCCTGTGCCATCATCATTACTATACGGTTCATAACTGCTGTCATCGTAACTACTGTCCATAATGTGCCATAACTGTTACTGATGTCCATATTGTGGCACCCGCGTGGGCTGTTGGGTCACGCACCAGCGTGGGCAGCCAGGAGGCGTACGCGGCGATGCCGGCGTTGAAGCCGACCACCAAGTCCACCGCGCGGCCCTGAGGGGTTCGACGTAGCGCCATGGAGCGGTGGGGCCGTGGGCCACAGGCAACGGGTACATGTCGTATCATAGAACAGGTTTTAAACCAAATCACCATGTCAGCCTTGTTTGTGATAGCACGGTAGACTGTTAGACAGTAATATTTACCCCGTGGGACCTAGCGCCTGCTTGCTGTGTGGACCGGTTATAGCCAAGGCGGCCGGGAGGAGACGACACACTGACACAGGCAAGAGCCCAACCTATGTACAAGCCGAGCTCCCACAAAGCGTTCGAGTCTTGCCAGTCGAGGGCTAGTGCAGACTAAAATTGCTGTAGTCACTGCGGTCATTGTGACATGATTGCTTCCTGGAAATGCTCATTCCACCCATCAAATTTACTTACGGCTATGATACTATGCAGCTTAGTCCGGCATTTCTTGAAGGCACACTGTTGTCAACCAATGTTTTTTCAAGCTGCAAGAATTCATGCAGGCTGCATCTGTATGGATAGGCATCGAGGCATATCTGTATGGATGGGTTTCGAGGCATATCTGTATGGATAGGTATCGAGGCATATCGGTATGGATAGGCATCGAGGCATATCTGTATGGATAGGTATCGAGGCATATCTGTATGGATAGGTATCGAGGCATATCGGTATGGGTAGGTATTCAGTACAGACCTCGCCTACGATAGTACGATCACACACCGGTATCGAGGAGACAACCAGCGCAGTAATCAACATAACCACTCACAACCCTCCATGATATTGCTACTCATTTTGACAGAAATCCATTGACGCAATGGATGTCTTCAGCCATGCTGGCTGCGCGACGCAAGCACGCACGCAATGACAGCCTCGTTATCAAGGCACGCGACTACTCAAGCTTGTTCACAGAGAGGGAGGAGGCCTGCACCCATGCTGGCTGCGCGACGCAAGCACGCACGCACCCAGACCCGATGCCCTGAACGCCCACCCATTCATCCGATGCCGATCGATCGCCCCCGCACGCCAGAAGGACAACATGTCCGGGTGGAAAGTGCCAAGCGGGGGTGATGCTAGCGCACGCACCTGCTGTAGGGTAAAGTGCGGTACTAACAAGCTGGCCCACACACCTGTGGGAGATGCAGGTCCGGAACCCTCTCGTGGCAAAGCCCGCGCATCAGGTGCACCTCCAGGGACCCCCGTGGTTCACCGGCAGGTATCTCCCGACACGTGGGCGCTTGACGTCCCGGTGGCAATGGGGGTGTGGGCCGGTCGACATGATCCTGTCGGGCTGACTCGACCCGCTCAACGGTACCCTCCTCGGCCTCCATGTCATCAACATGAGCCTCTCCCCCGCTGTCCCGGTGCTCCCTGTTCGTACCATGCAAGCTTCTTCGCCTGTCATGGGCTGCGTGGCGTGGCTCGGACAGTGTCGGCGAGGACGGGCGGCGAGCCGCCTTCAAGATGATGCGCTCCCCATCCCTGCCAAGTCCGTCCCAGAAAGAGCATACAAAGGCAAACTAGTTGAGCGCACTTCTGATAACATCTACGGCACGACCAGAGCATGCGAGTGAAACATCCGACAAAAGCGTGTGAATGAAAAAGCCGACAAGAACAGTGTGAAGGAAACAGCCGACCGGAGCGTGTGAAGGAAACAGAAGACAAGAATGTGCGAAGGAAACAGCCGACAAGAATGTGCGAAGGAAACAGCCGACAAGAATGTGAGAAGGAAACAGCCCACAACAGCACAGCATGCTTTTGGTTGCCCTTATTCCAAGAATTTGTGTACAGCAAGCATCCAAAACGGCCAGACCAGGCCTCCATGGCGACCCGCAGAAGCAAAACACTCGCGTGCTGCACAGTGTGACAAAGCCAAGTGTAATGAGAATTCGAGGGATACGCCAGGATCATCGTTATTGAACGTGACACGGTCTACATTCACATGATAATCGTTATTGGCTACATTCCCAACTGTTGGACAGACACCACGTAAATCAGGATCACTGCAGTGGGCCACTGCCCTTTCATTGATCTGAACAGATGCAGACTAAACGACGCTGCTGTAGGCGACTATAGAATAACCTCTCCACAGACAGGACGACTTGCACAGGGCACAAGGCTACCCCCCGTGCAAGACTACCTCGGCTACCTTTGTGCGGCTGTACGGTAGTTTGGTTACCCCCCTTGCAAGATTACCACGGATGTACGGTAGTGAGGCTCAAGTCGCCTGGCGGAAGGACAAGTTTGCGCAGCATGCAGGGGGCGCTGATAAACCCTCTCGTACTTTCCAACAGGTTCCAAAATCCTCCTATGCATGATGGGAGCAACCCTTCGGCACCTTTGCAAACAGCTCTAAAACCGCTGACCGCATTGTTGCCGTACCGTGACCGCATTACTGCTGTACAGTGACCGCAGGATTGCTGTACAGTGACCACATGATTGTTGTACAGTGACCGCAAGATTGCTGTACAGTGACTGCATCATTGTTCTGTAGTGATCACTTAAGGTTGTACAGTGAGCAGGCTCCCAAGCGCGCACCATGGAAACAACGGCCTCATCCTTGCAACCTCAAAGTAACCTCGTGGGTGCTACACAGATCTTAAGTGTCTTACCTGTACAAAGACCAGGTTCAAAACTGAGGGGACAGGCTCATCCCTGTGATTATACTAGCGTAGCACGGTTGTATATCTACCTCGAGCGCGGCGGAACCGAGGGGATGGGCTCATCCCTGTGATTATACTAGCGTAGCACGGTTGTATATCTACCTCGAGCGCGGCGGGCACGAGGGGACAGGCTCATCCCTGCGATTATACTAGCGTAGCACTGTTGTACCTACCTCGCGGCGGGCACGGCCGGCCCGATCATGTGCAGGTGCAGGTGGGTGGCCGGCAGCAACGCTGCTAATTCTTTGAACGGTGCCAAGTTGCGGTACTCCTCGTCCGGGCCTGGTTTGGGGGGCGGGGACAAGACAGGGGAGAAAGGGGGGGAACGAGACAGGGGGAGGGAGGGGGAACACGACAAACGCATACCGTGGGAGGGAGGAAGAAATGATTCGGTGTCTTTGCCATGGCCATGGCGCACGCAAACATCCGAGCAGGCAACCGGCGATTGCGGCATGTGCCGTCCCAAACTAACACTATTATCGTTCCTTGTCCCGCGTCACAGGACACGTTGGTAGCTCATGCCTTCCGCCTCTATCCCTTCCTTCCCTTGGGCCCGACGCACTTGCACGCCGGTAGCGGCTCGACCATCTCGGCCCAAGCCGTGGCCCATAGGCCTGTTGCCTTGGCCATCGCTCCCCCCTTGGCCATCGCTCCCCCTATAACCGTGTATCAGCTGCAAGAAAGCAACCCACGAGCCGCGATGCCGCACGCAGGCAAACCACCGCTGCACCATCATGCCCCCCCGCCTTCGTGCATCATGGACGGGATGTTCGTTGACTGGCCTGTCAAGTCGACCCCCTTGGTTGCCGCAAGATAGGACTTGAACCCCCTGGATCTAAAGCATTTCCGCCGGCCCTTTTGCATCCTTCATGCTATTGGCTGCAGTACGCACCCAACCGGTATATCAACCACCTAGACGCTCCAATCACCCACAGCGACCACGATACCTCACCAGACCCCAACTTGAAACCTTCAGAGTCCTGACAAGAAGTATACTGAGTCGCTGATTGCTGGGGGCGCCAGGCGACAGCTGGCAACTCACCGAGCACCAGCACGTCCACGTGGCACCCTGGGGACGCCAGCCCAGGGATGCTGCTGCGGCTCAGCTGGAGAAAGTAGAAGAGGGTGAGCGGCTGCCCAGGTTGCACGCAAGTACAGGTAAGAATGGAGAGCAATGGTGCGTGGCTAAGCACCCATAGCTGGTACCAAAGAGGGTGAAGGGGCAGAGACGTGTGATTAAGATGAGGATGAAGGGCAGGGATGTATGATCAAGACAAGGATGAAAGGGCAAGAATGTGTCATTAGGACGAGGATGATGGGCAGGGATGTGTCATAAGTACCCCAATCAAGTAATTGTCCCCAAACTAGCTTAGCGCAAGAGCAGTTCAGCTTCCCAACGGCCACCCATGCCTGTGCACAACATTACGCACGCTGCCTCATTGCCCCTTGTTAAACTCAAGAATGTAAACACACCGGTGCATTTCAACATAGCTGAATTACGGCAGATGGTAACAGGCCTACCGTTGTCCAATCACAACCTTGAGCAAGCGGCCAGGCACGAGCCAGCAACGTAACCAGCCATAACCCAACAATCAGCGCCAATAATCGAATCAGCGGGCATGAGAACGCACCATGTGCAGCATCAGTGCCGCAGGACACGTGGAGGCCAGCCCCCTCCACGCGTAGTAGTCCAACCAGCCGCCCATGCGCGGAATGCACCCCACTGGCTCCCTCAGTGTGCTGATGGCATCGCCCCCCTCGCCGCCATGACTGCTACCATCCGCGTCTGTTCGCGTATCAGCTGATGCTGACACCCGGGGGGTGCCTTGGCCACCCACTTCCCCACCATACTGATCCATGACACCGTTGTGAAAGCTGCTAGCATTTCCTTGTGTGTGCGCATTTGTGGGCGGCTCCTGCATGCACGCGGCCAGTTGGCCATCGCTGGAGCGTCTTGATGAAGGGCGGTGCACTGCCCCCTTGGAGGATGGTTGGGAGGATCGTGAATGAAGACCACTCAAGCCCTGTGATAAAGGCAGACGTGACTCTGGCGGCTGCCGGCTCAGTCGCGCGCCGCCTCCTCCTCCCCCTACCTCTTCGTGATCCCATGCTCCGCCTCCCCGCGCGAGCTGGCCTTGTATGGGTCCTGACATTTGCGGACTGCCACCATCCGCCTCGTCCGCCACCGCATGAGCTGTTCCAACAGGACGGCACTCCCCAGAGCACTCCCCAGGGTCCCAGAAGATCCACTTATGGTCCAGAAGGTCCGCATCGGGCTCCGTGGGCTCTGCTGCGCTGCCGTCCGCAGGGTGGCCTGCAGTCGGTGCGGGGCGGAGTGAGGCATTCGGCCACACACATGCCTTCGCGCTCTCAGCGCGATTTAAGGCCAGTAAATGCGTTCTTAGGCCAGTAAACATCCAAAGGGGCGCAACCATCCCTGTGTGCAACAGGCACAAAGTGCTGCATTCCTTGAGGTCATACTCATTCACACTTTCTCATTCATTATCATTCATACTTCTGAATCAACATCGTCCTCTACAGATGAGGCTGTTATTGCACAACCCCCGGACATGCTGCCGCATGCGGGCCACCCGGCCAGGCCCCTGGTTCCTCCTGCTGCCCCCCCCCCCTCTCTTGCTTCCCCCTTCAGAAGCCCACTCTGTAACCCCCATTTACTCCATCCCACCGCCCCTGCCGTGTGCGCTTGCTTTCTCAAAGTTAGTATTTGTCGCTAAGCTTAAATGATAGGGTTACTAAAGAGCATAATCAAGGACCATAGCACCCTCTAAAACATGTGGCCGCATTGGGTGCACCCGACGCGGCCGCGAATCTTCCTTTTGCATCAATGCGCCACAGCGCCAGATGCCACCACATCACATCTTACCATGCAACTATTGCGGCGTGGTCAAGCAGGCCCCCTCACCGTCACACGCGGACGATGCCCGCTGGTCCGTTGTTGCAGTGCCTCGTACCGGTGGTGGACGCCAGCAGCCGCACAGGGCACCCCACGGGCTGTTTGAATGGTGCCACCCGCGCCGGGTCAGGAACCGGCACGCGTCCTCCCTCTGGGCGAAGGGTGAGTCGAGGTGAACAACAAGCAGGGAGGACGAGGGACACACTCGTGTGTATTTAAGTACGGCAAACCTACTATCCCCTTCTGGGAAAATAGTTAGCAGAGGAACCCATCCGTACGGCAGGGGAGTGGGACAGGGGAGTGGGACAGGGGAGTGGGACAGGGGAGCCGGACAGGCCGTGCAGTTAACTAAAGTGGCGCAGAGGGGTGGATGACGGACACACGCATGCACGTTCCAGCCAGTAAAACACACTGGTTGTCTCATTGATACTACCTAGAACTTGACATTGAATGATCTAACTTCTGCAGTACTGAGGAGATAAAGGCAGGGAGAAAGCTGTGCTACGTTTTCACAGTGGCATAAGTACTGCTTACCCTCGTTCATATATGCACGTTTGCTACCCTGGATCCATCCCCACAAAGTTAGACACAGGTCCAAGCGCCGCCGTCCATTTCCCTAACGCAACGGGTTTATTGACACAAAAGGCGTCCGTTGCGTGCACCACAAGACCCAGTTTTGAGCAAATGGGTGTCGGAACCGCTGGCAAGCAAAGGCATGGCCATCATCCGCCGCTGATACATGCAAGCTCTGTCAACATGCGGCCTCAGCCACTGGCCGACCAAGAACAGACTGGTCAAGAACAGACTGGTCAAGATCAGACCAAGAACCGACCAAGAACAGTCCAAGAACCGACCAAGAACCGACCAAGAACCGACCAAGAGCCGACCAAGAGCCGACCAAGAACCGACCAAGAGCCGACCAAGAACCGACCAAGAACCGACCAAGAGCCGACCAAGAACCGACCAAGAAGCGACCAAGAAGCGACCAAGAAGCGACCAAGAAGCGACCAAGAACAGACTAAAAACAGACCAACAACTGACCACGAACCGACCAATAACTCTTACCAGGGCCCCTCCCAGCCATGCGGCGGATGCTTTTATTCTGAGGCAGGCGTGCACCTGTGAGAAAGCAAGCATCGGCATACCTGGCCGGTGAACTCCCCCTCAAGCAGGAGACACCGGGACAGTGCAGGGTCCAGGGAGGCCCTGGCCATCTGGGACCCCATCCTGGCGCAATCATGTCGATGGCACGCTTGCCAGTGGAGTTCCTGAGAAGGTACGAGATGATGTGACCATGAGCCGTAAGCCGTTGGTCTTGATTGGATCATGGAGTGTTGTGGTCTAGGACGATCATCTTCTCTTCAAAATCCCAGGAAGAAGCAATCTGAGCCTCCAGGCCATCGATTGATGCGCAGATCGAGATCAGCCAACCCCGTTTCCCAGCTCGTTCACTCAAGAAATATCTCTTGATGCTTGCAGAAGCAGACAATAAATTAATCTCTAAACCCAATAATGAAGGACAAGGTGAAAGTAAAGCACAAGAAATGTAAGGAACAAGGCATGCTAAGAGCAGGTATCAGCGGACGGAATACGCGCCTGCTCATTGGCTAACGAACGGGCGAAAAACGCGACATACCTTGTGTTTGCGGTTGCAGTAATAGAGGGCTCCACAGACGCATACAACTCCTAGTTCGCACGGCTTGGCGCACCATTGGCAGTCGCGCATTGAATATGGTATGGCCCGATAGGCCCGTTACATTCACTTCACTGGCGACCTGCTTGCCTACCTCCGCCCAGAGCCTGCAATCGGCATGAATAATGTCGCCTTTCGGGATAGATAATGTTGCATGGTGCCCATGGGCAGTATTTTCTGATTGCTAGTGCCCATGGGCAGTAAGCTACGGCTGCAGGATTCTCCGAAATAAACACGCCTCAAGGATTCAACACGGTCCAAGCCACTGAGTGCATGGCATCTGTTCCAAATCGTCAGCAAGGCTTAGACACACTTGTCCCAAATTGTCCACAGGGCTTGATAGTGAAATAGTTTGGTACGATACTGTGTGTAGTGTGGTTGGTGCCATTGCCGGGCATCTAATATAGGATGTGCAGGCTCCAAATAAATGAATGACCACACGTTTAAATGTACGCACTACTCGTCGTCTTGATAAAATCTACATCACACCCGCATGGGCGGACCTAGTTTGCTACGCATCGGTCGACCGTTCTGTTAATTTTTCGGATCACTACCCACTCATCGTTACCCTGGCCCATCACACCAACTCCGCCCGGGGCCCCGGCATTCCCCGCTTAAACAAACAACTACTCGCGGACGATAAGTACTACTTTGAGATCATGACACGCTGGCAGTCGTGGAGAGCCAGCAAGGGTAGCTACACCGACTGCTGCAGCTGGATGCAGGAGGGCCTAGCTAACATTCTAGAATTTTCCCAACTGTATTCACAAAATATCCGCCGCCAGAAAGGACAGGACTATCGGTACTACCAACGCATAGTGAATAAACTCCAAGCGAAGCCTACCCTGTATCAATCGGAACTAACAAAACTTCAAAGAGCTCAGACCGAACTCGACAAACTACGTTTCGAGCGTCACACATTAGCACTAGACTCAGAAAATCTGTGGTGGCACCAGGTAGGAGAAAGAATGACCAAAGAGTTCTTTGCTCTGATTCCTACCCCTAAAGCTCACTCCTCTATCACGGAAATCCAAGACGAACACGGCAGCCACCGAGACATCACCTCCATACTACAGAGTGGTCACCGCTACTACTCAACTCTCTTTCTAAACGAACCCCATCCTGATTCATCTGCCGCCATGCAAAAAATCCTACATGCCATTCCCCGTCGCCTTACACCAGCTCAACAGCAGGAACTCGATCAAATCCCCTCCATGGAAGAGGCCACCACAGCTATGGAACACATCAAAACCGGTAGCGCCCCCGGGGTCGACGGTCTGCCTATTGAATTCTGGAAAACGTTCTGGTCCCTTCTACACATAGATTTTTACGAATGTATTCTTGAAATTTGGCGGCACGGTAAGGTGAGCGGCAGATGGGCTGAATCTGCGCTTATCTTACTGTACAAAAAAGGAGACAAGACTCTATGGAAAAACTACCGCCCAATCCGTCTCCTTACGGTAGCGTACAAAATCATCAGTAAAATAATCCAACGACGCTTATACACCGTCCTAGACTTCCTCATTGGTCCGGAGCAAGTGGGCTTTAGGGCCAATCTCCACATCAACGACAGCATTACCCTCATCATGGACATTGTGGAAAAAGCCTGGCGCGACGATATAGAGGGTTTCATATTGTTCTGGGATTTTGAAAAAGCCTTTGACCGTATGTGCTGGGAATACCTAGAACACATTCTAACCGCACTAGGATTTGGCCCACAACTCATGACCGTCATTATGGGTATGATCAAATCCCTGGCTTGGTATTTACTAATAGACGGACACAAGTCAGCGACCGGCGCTAGCTCACGATCGCTACCACAAGGAGATTGCATGTCCCCTATTCTATTTCTCCTGGCCCACGCAGGACTCTACTGGCTACACCAGAACGATCCTCGCATTCGGGGCTTCCCGACAGGTAACGGTAAAGGTATATTCCAAACGGCTTATGTGGATGACACAACAAATGTTTGTATCTCTCTGCCTGAAGTGCATGCTGTCATGGATAATATCACTACCTATTCTGTTGCCACACAACAACGATGCAATGTGCTCAAGTCCACGGGACTGCATATCGGCAAAACCAACACCCTACGCTACGCCCTCCCCAACCTGGCTGTGACCTGGGTCAAGCCGGGGGATCACCACCTTTTGCACAATTGTCCCATCGGCTGCACACCCGAGGGACGCTTGGCTGAACAACGTTCTTTCATGTATGATGAAACCAACCACGTGGGCAAGCTTGCAGGTGTCCTCCTTACCGCAGGGCGCTGGGGGGCCGTCCACCGCATGAGCCTACGAGGGCGAACCCTGATCGTCAACCAACTGTTGTTCTCTAAGGTCTTGTATTATTGCCAAGCACACCCACCCAATGATGCCACCACACAGCTCATCCAACGCCTTGGCAGCAATTTTGTCTGGAAACAGAAAGGCTTAATCTCCCACACGGTCCACGGATGGATCAACAGAGAGATGTCCTTCATGTCATGGGTGCACGGGGGCCTCGGGCTCCACAACATACAATGGCGTCTGTGGTCGCTGTATGCTAAACAAGTGATATCCGCTTTTATGGGAGTTAACACACACCCTGGCTGCATGCTTGCACGTGAAACGCTAGCCTCTCTTTCCACCCATGCTAGTGGCACCTCGTGGCAACTGGGGGCGGGCATACTGGGCAGCACCCTTATTTCGTACAAAGGACTCCCATGGTACTGGCAGCGCATATGGACAGGTTACAATAAGCTCAAGCCGGGTCGCCTAGTCTTTCCTACTACTAGGGAGGAGGTGGCACGGCAGCCACTCTTTTTTAATGACTTAATCACAGACGCTACTAACAAGCCCCTCGGCACTCTCCACGGACACAACCCGTATGATGGCTTTCTGCGCGCGTCACCGCCGATTGTCAGGGTGCTGGACCTCTACCTGGGGCACGGCGCTGCGTATCGACGGCTCAGCTACGACGAGGTCAGCACTTGGGTCTCCCACATGCCCTCCCTGCAAGCGTGGCAAACTCTTATAAGTGCGATACCAGCTGCGTGGCATGCATTGATGACTGCCCCACGCAAGCCAATTATAACCGGCGACTGGGTTAGCTTCTACGCCGACGGAGTCACGCCTGCGTGCAAGGGTTTAGTCGTGACGGTTCTGCCACATGAGGGGCTCCAACTACAACTGCTGGACGCTATTTCTGGCCACAATGGGTGTCTGTATCAACTATCCACCTTATATGCGTACACGCCAGCTTCCCAGTGTCACCGCATACGCGTAGTCCCATGGTCTGTGCCAAGATCTTGCATGATCCAGCCGGACCCATTATCCCCGGTTGAGAGCATTACATGGCTACACGTGGGCAACACACGGCTCGATCTACTACATCTGGACCCGGTTGAATTTGGATGGGTCTTAACCAAGGGGGACATCAGAACCAGCAAATGTATCTTTGAGTACACCGCAGATTGGGGTTATGATATCTTGTTGCATACGTACCATCAGCCCCATCCGGGCCGAGCCCGCTGGGGAATACATTGGCCGGGCTACACTTGGGTTAAGATGATTACCCTGGCGGTAGACCACCCTCTCGTGGACCGCAGGGCCACTGATGTACAACACCTTTTGATGCATAGGGCGATAGGGGTCTGTGCTACGCTCCACGAGCGTTTTGGTCATGATGCATCATGCCTGTGCACGCACCCTAGTGAAACCATTGAGCACAGGTTTCTTTATTGTAATCTCCCTGGGGTTTGGACGTGGCTCATTAACATCTGGGCCGCATGGACGGCATCGCCACCCACTCTCCCAATCAGCGTGCGTACCATCATTTTCGGTATTGCTGGCACACCAGGGACCGAGCTTTCAGTTTCCCAAGCAGAATGGATATGGCTACGCACTACTATGCTATACGCGATATGGACCATACGCAACGAGACAGTCTTTAAGGTCCGCGAGGAGTATACCCGCGGCGGCGTAGTCCGGCGCTTTATATACCTATGGAATGCGGCTATGCGCCGCTACTGGCTGTTAGCTCAGGAACAACACAGGGTGTGGGACCCAGGGCCCAATAACGACAAGCCCAGCCCGCTCCAGCTTTTTCATGATCTACTGGGCCGTAATCAGGTATTCACCAGTATGCCTCATGGCGACATTACTCAGGTCCAATGGCTTCCCTGGTCTAATAACGCGCCCTATTAGCCTTTCACCTGTCACCGCCACACGTGTGTGTGCCCACCTTCATTAGGATTCGCTGATACTCATTTCCCCTCTCACCTCTTTGGTCCATAATTGGCTAATAAAATATACCCATTTCCCCGAAATGAATGACCAATTTTACAGGCTTCTAAGCCCTCCAATCTCCATTACCTGTGGAATGCGTGGGATGCAACTAGAACTACTGTAAACTCACTCCCAATGGCTATCCGCTATACCATTCCGAATTTCCAATCGCGGGTGTATCCGATGATGCAACCGTACATGTCCCCGCTCAGTATCTCTGTTTCTTGTACGTTTGTGATGGCATGCTGTTCAGTGTCTTGGCCCTCGGCAGTCGGCCGTTTCCATATACGAAGGCAAAATGAAAAAAGTTAAAACGTTAGCCGCCGACAATCTGGAGCGTCCGATGATGGATCCAACGGCCGCGATAAACCCGCTAAGTTAGCGGCTCGGGTCGTCCGTCCAGAATACTACAAAATACTACACATAAACAACCAATCCAAAACAAGCAAACTACGGAAAACAAACGGCCTTCGGCCCCAACGGTCACAAATCCAACGGAAACGACCCGAAATCGATAAGACCACCGAAACGACGCAGCCGCAGGCCACGCCGCCGGACGAAAAACAAAGTGACGTGCTCCGCGAGCAATTTGCTGGCTGGCGATGGCAGGAAACGTACGCTAGAAAATTGGGATGGGGAATGCGCAGCCATGGTTTTATACGTCAAAATTTTATGTTTGAAGAGCAAGTACGAAATTTTCTGAGCTGGAGGTGCGTCAACGGAGTGATACCTGCGTGGGAGAGGTCCGCGTCGCTATGGCGACCTGGAAATGGAATGTCGTTGTAGATTTAGGTAAATTAGTATCATGCTTAATTGCTTTACGTACTGGGTGCCTAGTAAAATCAGTTTGCTGTTCGTGGAAGGCGTGGGGTGGGGCCGACGAGTTTCTGGTGTCATCATATTGGAAAGAACGCTGGATTTTTTGCCACGGGACGTAACTGGCGATGCCGATGGTGAGGCGTACTACCTACCGGGGTACTACCTGCTCTCTTTCTGATGCATTTTCATGGTTGCGTTCTTTCCTTTTCACCAAATCCACCTAGTCGCAGCAAAGACATAGCGTAGCGTTGCGTTTTATTTTCTTAGCCGTGCAGGACGCCATCTTCATGGTCCTTCGAATGTCCGTTAACGTCCGTTCGGTTGCCCAAGGATCTGTGATGCTTTTTTCTGGAATATACTGGGCTTGGAAAGCCCCTCTGGATGCTTGCCTGGTCACGGGTTTGGGGCGTCATTTACATTCATGGTGCTTTCTGCGTAAGCTGACTTGCTTCGCACGTGGATTTTCACTGGACTGAAGAGCGCGAGGTGATCAATCAACTATTTGTTTATAGAAGGTGTGACAATAGAAGGTGTGTTATATATTTCTTCATCAAGCATGTCAAAAGTAATCTCCACTCGCTTACAACCTGAATTTTGCTTTGCTGGGTCTGCTGTGTTTGTGTCTCACTGTGCAGGCTATCCCCTTGGTTGATCAACCAGGTGCTTTTTGGTGGCAGCGGGGCCATATACTCTTCTTGGCGTTTTTCATCCATGGCATGTCAATGGCAACGCATGCATGCCAGCCCCTAAACAAGAAAACACTAAGTCACCAAAGAATGGAATTCAGGGCATGGTCATGAGCAGGGTAACAGCAGCATTAATATTAAATGGGCATGATGTCAACAGGAAAACACTAAGTCACGTGAGGAAAGTCTTTTTATGATCCCAAACAGCCTGGACGTGGCCGTGTGCCAAATTACTTTGTGTAGTCCGCGCATTTCCGGCGCAAGTCGCCGGCCGGACCTTGTGACAGCGCCAGAATCATGATTAACATTGTATGACTTTTGTAGGTAGAAAAATGTCTGTGGAGACGCTGTGCGTCGCGCTTAAATACTTTAATATAATTTTAATGAAAAGTTTGAAAATTTTCGTAAACCTTACCTAAGCTTAGCCGCTAGGCGGCTAAGCTTAGCCAACTGACATGTGCACATCGATATAGTCTCAAAAAAAAAATAATGCCATGTGCGGCGTGGGCAACAACAACAAGTCAACCATAGAACAAATGCACATCTTGGCTGGACGTCACAGCTCCTTGCCCAATCGCGGCGCGGCGACCACACCAGGCCGATCATGATGATCACTGATCAGGCGATCTTCACAAATTACCTCGTTGCCAACTGGGGTTAACATCGCGTCAACCTGCTGGCCCCGGCAGCCATGGCGGGGTTAATTAGGCTGCACCGCTGCCAGCCCGTTCGGGATGTGGTTCGTGGCTTGGTTGCCGTTTGCTTGTTTACAGCCTTGTGCTGCGTAAACTCTCAGCAGCTGGATGATAATCACGGACTACGCCAAGGCATTGAGCGGCTCGTGCTGTCTGGTGTTGATCAGCCGGACGTCGACATCGTTGATCAGCACGCTCATGATGTCGACCGCGGCGTCGAAGCAGATATGTCAGTGACACCAAGGCGGAGACTTTTGACAGGTATCATGTTACTCTTGTGCTTGGGAGCGTGTACCTTCGTCTTACGTACAATCCTGCACGCATGTTACGCCGACTTGGTACGGACTGCGACCCATAGTAATTTCAACGCATGCATCATGAGTGGGAATCGAACGTTGCACGTGTTTATGAGGTCGTACCTGATTAGCTGGCCAGTTAGGTTTGATTTGATAAACTGCGCATGCAGTCCTAATATTCATTGAGCACTGCTGTTACGTCCCTGCCCTTTTGGTCGGACGTAACAATGGAATAAATTACTAAGGCTGTTCGGTCTATTGGACTTGGGTTTTATGGACCGTGGCTATTGTGTGAATTGGACTAGTTATTTTGGTTCTAGGTTGTCCTTTCAGGGGCCGGCGCTGTGGCGCCGCGCCAGTTCTGAGTCCGTCAGTAGTTCTAGGCGTGGATCCTGTAGTTGAGGGTCGATGTCGGCCCGGATCCTACGTGGAATGAGTGACTTGGATTGTTCTAGGGAAATTGGCGTGTATCTGCGCCGCAACCAACCTAGGTTAAATTGGTCCGAGGACGAGAGTCTCGTCCTCTTGGTTTAATGAATGATAAGTGCGAATACGCCTACACATTGAGCCCGGGGCATTATCCATTTGTAATTGGTATTGCTAGCCATTATAAGTGTGAACTAATTAGCTTGGCATTAAGCCGTGATGCCAGATATCTCACGACTCACGTCGTGAAGCGCAACCTACTTTAGGCTATCTTGAATTATTCCTAATTCCGGCAAGAAGGGTCTTTGGCTACGTAGCTCAGGCTAGGTGTGTCTGGGCAGGGACGTAACACTGGTTATCGGAGGAAATGTGCTGGAAAGGTTAGCTAACTCTCGCGGAGAGGGTTAGTGAGCCAATTAGGATACCAAGACGAAGCTTGGCGTAGGTAGAGGTTCCGGAATTCAACGATTGCTGTCAGGCCGGCGGCCAGCCCGTAAAGGGATTCAACGACGACCTAGCAGCAAGCGGCCAGTCTGGGATACTCGGCGGGGCTAGCAATAGTCCTGTGGTGAGGTGCTGTCAACTATAGCGTTCAGCCCTCCTGTTTTCAACGACACCTAGTGGCGGCCAGGGCTTGCCTTCAACGACACCGGGTGGCGGCCAGTTCAGGAGGGATTAACGTCATCGAAGATGGTACGTCCCCTAGTTAGAATTCTTTCTTTACAAAGCTATGCCTGCTGAAGGCTAGCTGGCGAGCTTGCTCTCTATCCGGGAACGCGCGCGCAGGGGGTTTATGTTATATGTTGTGCCTCTATAGGTTGTAAATGTTGTTGGTGCCCATGGACGTCGCGGAGACGGACATTCGTTGTTTGACCTGCAAGGGGTCGTGGGGGTGGATACCGTCTGGCTGTTGCCGACTGTGTTGACGGTGTTTACCTCCGTGTGTGCGTATAGCCCGTTCCTGCGGAAGGCTCGGGCGTGTGCTGTGATATACTCCGTGCTCCCTCTCCTCGTTTGTTTAAGGTCACTGCATTAGAGGTAGCCTGGGTTTCCCCTTTCTCTCTTGCTTGCAAGCCGCTGCCAGACTATGATGTAACATGCCACGACGTAAAATAAACAAGGGTGGACAGTCTGGATTTCCTTACTACGCAGTAGCTCACGACGGGGATAAGGGTAGGCCTGCTATATTCTACAGCTGGAAGACTTGTGAGGAGCATATTAAAGATAAGATATTGTCCCAAGGCTCTAGTGCTAAGTGGAAAGGGTTTGATAACATTACAGATGCAGATAGGTTTGTTAGGGAACACATGCCATTGCCTGAGGGGATGCACACCACACGTGAATGCTCCAAGCCACCCACACTCAGCAGTCAGGGGGAGGGGACAGCAGTTACAGTGACTTTCTCTCAGCTGACCATTGGCCCTAGCAAGCAGTAGAGGAGACCAGTACTAGGGAGTAGTATTAGGTTCTATAGTTATAGCTCTATAGCACGTGGTTGCTCTCTCTCTTTCTCTCTCTTCCTTCCTGGGGAGGTGTTGCCTGCAGTGTAAGATACCGGTACGAGCACCATGCCCACACGGTCCCAAACAAGGAACGCCAGAGATACAGAGGAAGAGATTAGAGAACGAGATCTAGAGAATACAGAGATAGAACCGGTAGACAACCACGAGCACGGTACAGAGGGTATAGAGGTACCACTGCACGTCCAAGCAGGGACAGATACAGGTGAGGTCATGGAGAGACCTGCGGAAGGCTCCCCACGATCCAGAGATCAGAACCCTAGGTTCCCAGCGGATGGGGACAATATAGACGCCTTACCCAGGCAGGGAGATGACAGGAACGACCGAGAGAGACTCCAAGAGTACTCGCAGCAGCAGCAACGGCAGCAGCAGCAACAGCAGCAGCAGCAACAGCAGCAGCAGCAACAGCAGCAGCAGCAACAGCAGCAGCAGCAGCAGCAGCAACCGCAGCAGCAGCAACAGCAGCAGCAGCATCAGCAGCAGCAACGGTCACCACAGCAGCAATGGCAACAGCAGCAACCCCGGACGCAGCAGCAACAACCCCAGACGAGACCACAATGGCTACCACCGGATCCAGAGCAGCGGGGAGACGAGAATGGAGATACCCTGCACTACCGCCAGCAGCAGCCAGTCACCGGGCGACCAACGCATCCTTGGGCAGGTCGGGGGCGGCCCCAGGGACCTCCACCGGGTCCCCCGCACCGGGGCAGACGCAGGGTGTCCTTCGGCAGCACGTCCCTGTTACCCACGGCGTTATGGTATTCGGACGAGGAAGGGGAGGCCCCAGGGGCAGATGGCGAGTTCGATGACCTGGAAGGAACTAACGAGACGGACGAGGGAACTGTCACGCAGGGCCCGCCTGTTGGTACTCATAGACCTCGGACCAGCCCAGGGGAGACCAGGAGCAGTGTCACCACCAGAGACGAGGAGACTCACACGCCAGTCCAGCGCCCGGCTTCTCAACCGCAGCGTCCACGGGTGCTTAACCAAAGCGCGGTCCCCTCGCCTGCGCCTGCTGGCAACTTCAGTTTCAGCAGGGTGGCCTTGGATGACCCGGGATACGAACACCCCTCGTCCGTCCAGGTGCGGCGGACTCATGGTACGCCGCCCAGATCCAGCCCTCTCCCCCGGTCGCAGCCCCCCGACTTCGGCGATATCCCCCACGTAGACGTCGGTGGGCCTGTCACCGCCGCAGTAAAGGCCCCACCGATGCCCAATTTCAAGAATGTACCCAAGCTGCACGCGGACATGAAACCGCGCGAGGTAGAGGAATGGGGACGCATGTGGCGACGACAGTATACCATCTGGCGCAATCATCACAACTGGCAGCTGGCCACCAGTGATCTGATTGATCTGGTGATTAACTCCTGTATGGACCCCTCGGTGATAAGCATCTTGAACTGTGAGAGCATCGCGTCCCAGTCATACCCGCAAACCTTGGCGGAACTGATGGACCGCGTGCGTCGCAAGCTGGTGCCCCCAGATGCTACACTCCACGAGCGGATGGCCTTCAGCAAGCTGCGCCAGGGGACCACCCCATATCGCGAGTTTCTGTCTAAGTTCGAGTCCAGCGCCGCCTACCTGGCTGACATGACCTGGTACGAGTACAAGAGCAGGTTCATCGAGGCACTCTGTCCTGAGCTGCAGGATGAGGTATTCAAGCACTATGCCGATGTCCCTTGGGAAGAGTGGGACATCTTGAATATCCAGAGGTATCTCCTACAGGTGGCCGACGTAGTGGCTCGCGGGCGTGCCCCATCAGTGCGCCGTTTCTTCAGACCTACTCCCCCGCGACGGGTGAACCAGATGTACTCCACTGATTTCGCCGGCGAGGAGGAGGACGAGTACCTCGACGACCCTGACGAGGGCTACACTGATCCTGGCGTCAACGCGATCGACGCTAGCAAGGCGCGCTGTTTCATGTGCAGCGAGGTGGGGCACCTCAAGCGCGACTGCCCCAAGCTCCGGGGCAAGAACGCCAGTCGTGGGACAGGAGAGGGGACACCCAGTGTTCGTTTCTCCGGCCCGGCCTTCGGCAGCCGCCCCGACTCCTCCGGTCCTCGGGATCGACCCCGCAACGCGGGTGAGCGTGCGGCTCGCCTGCAGCACGCCAGACAGGCCCCGACGCAGTACCAGCAGCCGCGACCACCCGCGACCAGCTCTACCAAGGGTGTGTTGCGTGCGGTCAACGAGATGGAGGCGCGGCGACAGTCCTCCTCTTCAGGCCAAACGCAGGCAGTGGCTGGCTACGAGTACGACGATGAGGAGGGGGGGGCTGACGAAGAGGAGGAGGGGGGGAAGAGGGCGGGTGGTCGGGCGAGGCGGCCTCCCGTCCCACCGCTCCTCGGGAGTAGTAGCCCTGCCCATGGGCTTGGGTCCCGGGGTAGGGGATAGGATAGAAAAATCAGATGGTAGCCCAGTCTACGCGGAGTCAACTAGAGTAGAGGTAGATGTTAATAACGTGGCCGCAGACGCGCCCTCCCAACCGGCGGCGCGTGCATCTCAGGGAGATTCGCGGCATCTGTTTCTTTTCAGCGGAGGGTTATTGGTCCCTCCCACCGTCCTTGATCCGTATTTGAAGGAGAAAACGATCATGGACGTGAAGTTCCTGGTCGACACCGGCGCCTCCACGTCCTTCATCAACGAGGCCCTGGTGCGTCGGCTGGGCCTGGTACCCCGGCCTCACACCACGGCAGTCTATGTCACCTACTCAGACGGTCGGCGACACCAATCGCCGGGCCTAGCAGACATTAACCCCTAAATGGTCTTGCTGCCGATTTTCCGCCAAAAATCGAGTTCCAGCCGATGCATCGGCCCCTTCTCGGGGGACCAGATGCCGCGAAATCTATTGAGAATTAGGAAACGTTTAGCTGAGAAGATCGAAAGTTTATAAAATTCTTCACAGCATGGTACTAGGGTTTGCATACTTTTGACAAAGTTATAGAGGTGTTCTGGCCGGTCAAAGTACAAGGGGTCAGGGTACTTTTTCACGTACAACGTGCATTCCGGAAAACGACGACCTGGCCATGGCGGCTTGCGCCCACGCATGGCATTTACGTTTGCGTTCGAATTTTCTGGCCAAACTTAGGATATTGATTTTATACGTCCTAAAGATCATACAGGCCAATTTTTGGTTCGCGGGAATGCCATTTGATAGGTGTCGGCAGCGTTCTTGCTGGAAAAAACTGCGATCAGGCCGGACGATAGAAACGTTGACAGCAATACCTTTCCGGCGTATTTTAAAGGATATATTGGTTTCTTTGTACTTTTTATGATACATAGTAGTCGTAAACGTGCAAGGGTGGCCAGAAATCGCCGAATCCAGCGACCATGCTGCACAACTTTGGTGTGCCGAAATGCGCCATTTTGCGGCCACCGCCTGGGCCAAGGTAACGCCATCCATGCCTGGTAAAGCGTAAGCATCGTTTTCCTATCGATGTTTGACGTTTATATATACGTTCTAGCTTGTGTAGCACATTCTTTTTGCACTATTCATGCTCTTTCTTGACCCTGGCCTGGCCCCTTTCTAAAACACCCTTCTTAGATGCTTCCCTCAGTCAGTTGACCTGCCACAGGGTGATGGTGATAAGTTTTAGAGGGTGTATGGGTTTGAATACCTCCATATATGTTTGTCGTACATTTCCCATACACATATTGCATGAGTGTGAGGCAGTTGGCTGGTCTCTGTGGCATCATCAAGCACGTAACTGGTGAGTAAAAGCTTCCCATTGATCGACAGCATGTGCCACCAGGTGTGCTGGCCATCACCTGGCAAGCTATAGCAGCTTAGGCCTAGTTTATCCTTGCTAGGGCAGGCTGAAATAGGCTTAAAATCACTAGTTTGTTGGTGGCTGCCTCCTAGAATGCATGCCTTGCGTAGGGTGTCCGTACCACGTTACCTACGAGCATGGACAAGGTGGCACCTGCACATAGGTGCCATGTTAGGGCAGTGTGATGATGCAGTTATGTTTCCCCATCATTGTGGAAGGGAAATGTATTGTTTGGCATGGTTGGTGGCCATATTAGTAGGTAGTATGCCCACCCCTACTCCCTTGGTTGCTTTTTACCAACGGTACCCCTATGGGCTGTACTGGGTGTAACTGCTGGTATACCCACCCAAATGATGACCCCAATGGCTCAAACTGTTCAGCAACTAATTGTTTATCATCCCTGAAGTGGTAGGTGCCTAGGTCTTATAACATAATTCAAAATGCACATTCTACCAAAAATGAAAACGCGCGTCTTGACCCCCCTGACTTTGACGGCAGTTAAACATGGCCTACCCTGCATATATGTGAGGTTGTGATATACCAACCCGAAGGGCAACTCATGGACATGCTTGGCCCCCAAGGACAGCCATTGGATATGGGTAGGTTGGATGGCATCTGGTTTGCAAAATTGTGAAGATCCAGCCGATTTATCGGCAGGATCTCAGACCATTTAGGGGTTAAGGGTGTGCTGCAGGGCACGCCGGTGGACCTGGTGGCGACTATTGCGCCGCTGGGCGCTGCCGACATCATCATTGGCGTGGACTGGCTGGACAAGCAGGATGTGGACATCAGTGTGCGCCGGCGGGTAGTTTGGTTTCCGGATGGTTCATTCTGGTGCCCTGACAGCGAGTATAGGGCACAGGCCGCGGAGGTCCATAACATTACACACGAGCGCTCGGCGGACGGGCCTCGACCAGCGTCCCAGATCCTGATGAGCAGCAAGACGCTGGCGCGCCAGCTTCGGAAGGGCAAGGAGTACGCGATGTATCGCATAGACCTGGATAGCACTCAGGCTCTGCTTAACGAGATCGGTGCCGGATTCACACCGGATGAGCTGGCGCGGTTCAATGCCGTCCTGGAGAAGCGCACTACCCTTTTTGCGGACCGCACCCCCAGTTCCCTCCCAATCGATCGGTGTTGCATCGTGTCCAGCTCCAGGAGGGTTCCGGTCCTACCGTGTCTCCCATGTACCGCATGGGCCCAGTCGAGCTGGTGGAGCTCAAGAAGATCCTCATTTCACTGCTCGACGCGGGGCTCATTGAACCCAGCAACAGCCCCTTCTCAGCGGGCGTGCTGCTCGTTCCCAAGCCAGGAGGCAAGTGGCGTCTGGTGACGGATTACCGGAAGCTGAACGCCATCACCGTCAAGTCCCGGTATCCCTACCGCGGATCGACGACATCTTCAACCGTGTCCAGGGGGCCACGTGTTTCACCGTCATCGACTGTGCGGACGGGTTTTGGCAGCTGCGCATCGCGCCAGAAGACTGCCACAAGACCGCGTTCGCTACGCCCTTCGGTCACTATCAGTTTCGGGTGGCTGCAATGGGGCTGTGCAATTCGCCGGCGTCCTTCCAGATGCTGATGAATGATATCCTCCGTCCGGTGATGGGCACAGCCCACTTGCCGCAGGTCTCCCAGGACCTGGCGGACCCGCAGAAGGGGGCGCGCCCGCCCTGGACCTACAAGCGCACGTGCGCGCTGGCGTATCTGGACGACATCCTGGTGTACTCCAAGACGTTCGAGGAGCACCTAGAGGATGTGGACGCCGTGCTGCAGATCATGGAGGATGAGCACCTTTCGGCGCGGAAAGCCAAGGTGCGCGCCGGCCGCTGCGTGCCGTTTCTGGGCCATACCTTGTCCGCAGACGGCATCGCGACCGACCCGAGAAGATCGAGTCCGTCCAGCAATGGCCTGTCCCTACGGACGTGAAGGGGGTGCGCAGCTTCCTGGGATTGGCATCTTACTACCGACGGTTCATCCCGCGGTTTGCCACCATCGCCGCTCCGATCAACGCTCTTCTCAAGAAGGGTACCCCGTTCCTCTGGGCTGAGCAGTGCCAACAGGCTTTTGAGGCGCTTAAGCGCCACCTCACCACAGCACCAGTCCTTATCCTGCCGGACCCGGCCCTTCCTTTCGTCGTGGCTACGGACGCCAGCAAGGTGGCCATCGGGGGTGTCCTCTGCAGGACCAAGGCAAGGGTCTTCAGCCCATCGAGTATATCTCACGCACAATGATTCCGGCGGAGCGGAATTACCCAGTGCATCAGCAGGAGCTTCTGGCAGTAGTCTACAGCTGCCACACGTGGCGTCATCATCTTCTGGGGGCCCAGTTTTCGGTGGCCATTAGTGAGCAGGGGGATCTCGACCCCCACCGCCTGGTGATCCACACCGACCACCGGCCGCTCACCCACCTCCTGGTGCAGCCCAACCTGACGCCCCGCCAAGCGCGGTGGATGGAGTACTTGTCACAGTTTGCGCCATTCAAGATCCAATACGTCAAGGGCGCGGACAACGTGGTGCCAGACGCCCTTTCGCGACGGGCGGACTATTGGTTCTACGAGGACATGGATGTGCTTCATACCACTTGCGTACCAGTGGCCGCCCCGGGGACCGCCTACGGCGCGGAGCCACGGTCTCCCCGGGCCCGCCACCTGTTTCATCTGGGACACACCACCAGTGATGACTTGTCACCTCTCTTGGAGGAGACGAGTGCCCACGAGGACGTGGACCCCCCGGGGAGGGGGAGGGATCGCATATGCGCATGCCCCTTAGCCATGTGGTGCCGCCCCAGGGAATTTTTCAGCTTCAGCCGATCGGCCCGCCCACAGTCTTCTCCGAATTCGTCAACCAGGCGAGTGCGGAGACAGAACCGGCCGCGGACGCGTTCACAGTCACGTCGGACCTGGAGACGATGATCAGTCGTTTCACGGTCACGGAGGAAGCGGCGCTTGAAGCCATCCGGGCGCATCCCCAGCAGATGGGTGCCTACCCTTGCAAGTTCCAGGATGGACGCCTGTTCGTGAGTATCCAGCCGGAGGAATGGCGGCTGTATGTCCCGGAGCTTTGTAGGCCGCCTTGCTTCACGAGCTCCACGATTCGCTTCTAGGCGGACATCAAGGAAGCCACCGTCTTTATCCTCGGGCCCGCAAACATTTCTACTGGCCAGGGATGAAGGAGTATATTGAGACATATGTGCGCCAGTGCCCCTCGTGCCAGATCATGAAGTCCAGGAACACGGGCTCGCAAGCCGTCCCCAAGACGTTACCTGATCCGATGGGTCCTTGGGATTCTATCATGATGGACTTCATCGGCCCGTTCAAGAAGGCGAAGAGCGGCAACAGCATGGTCTGGTGTTCGTGGACCGCCTGACGCGCATGTGTCACTTGGCCCCGTGTCCGGCCGACCTCACTGCGGAGGAGTGCGCCAAGATATACCTGACGCACGTGTTCCGGTTCCATGGGCTCAGCCGACAGTTCATCTCCGACCGCGACAAGCTCTTCACGGCCAAATTCTGGCAGGAGTTCTTCGAACGGCTGGGCACCAAGGTGTCGCTGGGCACGGCCTACCACAGTTCGTCGTCACATCTGGTGGAGCGGTTGAACCGCACAGTGCAAGAGACCATGCGACACTACACCGACGCGGTGGGCAGCAATTGGGAGGAACTTCTGGGCTTGGTGGAGTTCTCCCTGAACAATGCTCCCCAGGCCGCCCACGGATTTACCCCCTTTTTCCTCAACTCTGGCAGGCACCCTCTCACGCCTCCCGACCTGCTTATGAGCCCCGAACGGGGAGAGGATCAGGTCAAGCTGGACACACGCCAGGGGGTTGATCGCTTGCTGCAGCGGATGCACCAGGCTCATAACAGTGCAGTCCAGGGCTACCGCGCCGCGACCGAGCGGTATCTGGAGAGGACAGCCGGCAAGCGGGATAACCGGGCGCCGTCCATTGAGGTGGGCGATTGGGTCCTGGTGGAGGGCCCACAGATCGGACGATTCTCACACAAGGTGGAGAAGGAGCTGAAGACTAAGCTTCGTCCCATGTTCCTGGGCCCCTACAAGGTTCTCACCAAGTTTGACGACGTCATGTTCCAGGTGGACGTCCCGGTGTCATGGAACCTCACGTCCAACCGTTTCCATCGTGACCAGCTCAAGTTGTACCACCAGAACACCATTCAGGGTAGGGTCAATCCCCCGGCCCCGTTGGAGTTCAATCCGGACACAGGGGAACAGGAGGATGAGGTGGCTGCGATCGTGGGACACCGAGATGTCAAACGAGGTCGGGGGACCCAGCGACAGTACCGTGTGCGATGGCGATTCGCGCAGCATGAGTCTGAGGACTCCTGGCGCACCTACTGAGTTAGCGGGTTGCGCCCGCTTATTGGAAGCATACAAGAAGACACACCAATTGCATTAATAGGCGCGGTATAACGGTGTACGGTGTAGGGTGAGAGTGAGGTGTGAGCCGGGTACCAGGTACACGCCGACTAACGCCTTGGCTTGTGGTGTGTGGGCCGTGCAGGGGGACGCCGCGGAGGCGCTTCCCAGGGCCAGACTTCCGCCAGCGCCGCGGAGGCCGTAGAGGCAGGAATCCGGGTAGTAGACGGGGAGTCGAGTGAGGAAGATCTGGTGGATATGGACACGACAGATTACCCGGAGGCCCCTCTACCAGAACAGGTTGACAGGATGCAGACAGCTCGCGGAGAGCCTGCAGTCCGAAGGGGTGCTTAAGGGCCGGGGGCTCGGGAGGTGGTGGCCGGCACGAGACGTCGTCCAGACCCGAAGCTCCGGACGCGCGCGCGCTGCAGCTAGTGAAGGAGCTGAATGAGGAGACATTAACCCCCGGTGTTCGTGCGCGACTATGGTCGGGCGGGTGACTTGGTGGAGCGGCGTCGTCGGCGCCGTAACCAGATGCCGTCAGATCTCCGCGCCGATTCCATTCTGGCGCGGGTCGGCCCCGCTAAGCTGGAGGATTTTCGATGGTTCGTGCGAGAAATGTGGGGTTCAAGATCGAGACCCGCACCGCCGAGCGCGACGGCGTGGTGGTCGGTATCGACTGGGAAACCCATGAGCGGGAGTGCCTGTGTCATGCGTGCGTGAACACGCTGGATGCAGGTCTGGTTTTCCACGGCTGTTGCTCCTCCTAATTCCACCCGAGGTGCGGAAGCATCTGGAGAACTACTTTCCTCGATACCTCCCGTTGAAGGGGCGTTGCGGGGCGAGAAGTGTATGCGCGCGGGTCAGTACTCGTTACGGCAGGCCCTGGATCGCATCGTGGCGATGGACGACGAGGACCAGGATGATGGGAGCGAGGGTGACGACTCCGATTCTGATGACTACCCTCCCCGCCCTCTTCCTCGTCCTCCTCAAGGGATCCACCTTCTGGGGGCTCCTTGGAGGGCGGCGCAGGACATCGTCCTGTGACGCGTTTCGAGGCGCCACCGCCGGCGATGGGCTGGGGGCGCCCCTCTGGGCGAGGGTCTCGCCCGCGGTCCACGGGTTGGGGCGGGGCAGCCAACCAGCTTCTCGGCGTGCTCCAGACCGGCCTGCACGTCGGCGCTCGCCCTCACCGTCATCGCGCTCGCGTTCCCGTTCGGACTCGGGAACGGAGGTACGCCCTGCTCGCCGAGCGTCACCACCACCTCGTCGCCCGGCTGATCGGCACTGGGAGCGCACGTGGGGGTCGGCGGTGGAATTGGAGCGAGAGTCTCGGCGACCGCGGTCGGATACGACGGGAGCTGCTCCGGCTAGGACAGAACAGCCGGCCGGGGGCGAGCCCCCGGTTGTGGCCCCCTTAGGTCCTCCGACGGATGCGGGCCAAGAGGAGCCTACCTTCCTTGTCTCCTTGGAACCACCGGAGCCTACCTTCCTAGTCTCCCTGGAACCACGTCCCCGGCCTGCACCAGCCGGCTCATCAATGCCACGTCCTGCGGAGGGACACATCCGGCCCACTTCGTCGGGTCGACCCTCGCACCCTTCCGCGGAGGAACCGTGCCTACACACCATGGCAGAGACGCGACCTCGGGCGCGGAGGGCCCAGCGGAACGGGCATTCTGGTACCAGCGGAGCCCGTGATGCGCTTGGAAGCGCTCGTAGCTGCGGTACAATCAGGACAGGACCTGATACAGCGCCTGATGGTCCAGCACGGTCGTCAAGGCGATCATTCTGCGCCACCTCAGTGGGCTATGATGCGGCTTCCAGAGCTCCTGGGTCACGAGGAGTGGTCATTGGGGACTTCATACGGCCGGTACCGGGCAGAGCGGTGAGACATGGTGGGCCAGGACCTCGCACGGAGAAGCTGTGTGTGACATTCGAGGGACCTCCGGCTTTTCAGGTTCCCCCGGGTACGCACCTACCTGCTCCTCTGGTGTTTCAAGCGGGTCCTTGGTTCGCTGTGGATCGCGGGGCTTACTGGGAACAGGTAGAGATCACCTTTCTGCCCCAGGTTCCCCTGCCCCTGCCGCAACCCGACGACCCTCGTTTCCCCTGCGGTGGGGCATACTGTGCGGTTCGGGTCCGAAGACTGGTGGGATTGGCGATATCAGGTCGACGGGGTGGGGCACGTGGTGACGCCTCCCAAGGTGGCTCCAGCGGAGGGGAGTGTCTTTCTTAATCTGGTGGCGCCCGATATTGTAGGGCCCGGACGGTGTCGATCAACGATGATCACGTGCGTATGGAGGTTTTCCTGATGGGGGTGCACTTTGTTCGCGAGCACCGTTGTGGGGTGGTGGATCGGTCGGCGCTGACACTCCTATTCACCCATCCCCAGTACCTCGCTGGGTTCCTGTCTCTGTGGCCCAGAGGGTCGTGGGTGGAGCTGTCCCGGCTGGGTCGGCAGAAGGTGTCCCCCTACCAAGTGGCTTTTGAGGTTGACCTGTGTTCGCACCCTGGGGTGATGACTTCACAGATGACCCACGCGGGGCGTAGGGCCTTCACTGAAGTCCTGTCGCAGCGACGTGCCACTAGCGGCGGACGCTAGAGTGGTTAGAATAGTTTTCGTGACGGATAGCGGATTGATCCAGTCACCATCAGTCTTACTACTACGTCAGAGTTGGTCCTGTGTATCAACTTCTAGAGGAACTGGCATTACTAACCTGCGGGTGAACCGAGGTTGGGACATAGTACTCTTATAGTAGTGTTGTTTTCCAATCTCACTTGTACGGTAGGGACTACCGACCCCCATGGGGGGGAGGAGTGTTACGTCCCTGCCCTTTTGGTCGGACGTAACAATGGAATAAATTACTAAGGCTGTTTGGTCTATTGGACTTGGGTTTTATGGACCTTGGCTATTGTGTGAATTGGACTAGTTATTTTGGTCCTAGGTTGTCCTTTTAGGGGCCGGCGCTGTGGCGCCGCGCCAGTTCTGAGTCCGTCAGTAGTTCTAGGCGTGGATCCTATAGTTGAGGGTCGATGTCGGCCCGGATCCTACGTGGAATGAGTGACTTGGATTGTTCTAGGGAAATTGGCGTGTATCTGCGCCGCAACCAACCTAGGTTAAATTGGTCCGAGGACGAGAGTCTCGTCCTCTTGGTTTAATGAATGATAAGTGCGAATACGCCTACACATTGAGCCCGGGGCATTATCCATTTGTAATTGGTATTGCTAGCCATTATAAGTGTGAACTAATTAGCTTGGCATTAAGCCGTGATGCCAGATATCTCACGACTCACGTCGTGAAGCGCAACCTACTTTAGGCTATCTTGAATTATTCCTAATTCCGGCAAGAAGGGTCTTTGGCTACGTAGCTCAGGCTAGGTGTGTCTAGGCAGGGACGTAACAACTGCGCGGAATTATCTCCAATCGACGCACGTACGAATCGAAAGTCGTGATGGTGCTGCGAGAAAGCTGCTGATCAGATGTATAACGTATGCACAGCCAGCACAGGAACACTGCTCGTTGTTCGTACCATTATTGAAGCAATTTGATTCCGACATCCTTCAAGTCCGGGCTCTTAGTACAGTGCTGGGCTGCGAGACATTACTGCGCCAGTTATGTCTGGCCTCGACTTGACCGACCTGCTGCTGGTTTTTCGGAATATCTAACACTAGCTACTTCAATACACAGTTGGTGCCCCTGTTGCGGCAAAATGCATGCTTCGTTGGAAACCAACCCCCGTCCCTGCCCCCTTCAACCCCTGCCCCCAGCCCTTGTTTTTTTTATTACTCAACCCCACCGTCACATCAGTGACATCACCAGTGTCAGCTTATAGTTGCCTCAAGAGCAAGTCCATACCACGTGGATTGATAGTGACTTTAATTACCGATAGAGTCGTTCCTTTATACTACATTTGTGTGTTTATTAACCCAAGTAATTACCCCTAGCGATGTCTACAGTTAGTAGAATCCACTCTTTGGTTTCTCTTATTTAAATATTTTATCACTTCATTATTAGTAGAAGTCAGGTGGAAATTCATGCGTTCCTTAGTAATTCCTGTCACTAGCTCCACTATCAGCGATGGATATGAAGCACCATCCCTTCATCCGTCACTTCTATACCCATACCTCACGCCACTCGCCATGCCCGGCAAATGAAACATCATCCCGTGTACGCTTTTCTATAACTACACATCACCGTCCATGGAAATTGAAGGAGGTACTGAAACCCTTCACGTGTCACTTGTTTGCCTCATGCATACTAGTGTTTGTTTACTGTCACGGATTACAGTGGTGATTATTTACTGTCAGTCGCACAATAGTGGTGACTGTTTACTGACACGCACGACAATGGTAATCGTTTACTGTATGCATAGTAGTGGCGGTTTGTTAGTATGAAGACTCCACAGTAGCTGATCCGTCCAGGTGTCTCTATCAGTCTATGTTGCCCTTCAAAGGAGTATTTTTTACCTGTTTTCGGGTAGGGAGGGGGCGCCAACATAATGCTGTGTGCCTTTAATTATCGTGGTAAACATGCTATCACCCTAAACCCAATGTGCTAACCTGTAATTACTGAATTTCCCCGGAACTCTATGAACTTTTAGCCCTTTTTAGTTGTTGCCTGTCAAGTTGTGCACGTTTTACGGAGGAGCATGCAACCTGTTGCCTCCATCCTCCATCAGTTACTGCCCCAAACTCACATGTCCTCAATTGAGGACAAAATCCTCCCAATAAGGACAGCACCTTCAGCAGCAGGTATTGGCGCGAAACCTTGGTCCCAACGGTCATCTGACCCTTTTCCCGCGAAAATGGACTCGGTACCCGGCGCGGCGCGGTACTGGGGTCGACAGGACCCGTCCGTACCTGTAAATTATGTGGTGGAGAAAAGCAGGGGGGCCTGGAGAAAAGTACCTATTTTGGTGGGAACGTTGCAATGCGTGCGTGTGTTCCCGCAAATTGCGGCTATGGGGTCGAGCCAGGTCCGAGGCTTGCCTGAACTATACAGGCGATCGTTTTGCCCCGGACCAAGACAGAATTATAGATCGACATCTGGAGCTTCCCCCCAGGCTGTTTTTTGGGGGCAGTCGCTTTTGATTCTCTAAAAAATTCTTTGATGAACGGAATTTGTCTAGTTTGCAGAAAAACGGGAGGCGACGTAGATTGCATGACCAGCCGGTATACTGCTCTGTGGTGCGCGCTTTTTTCTTGACATTAGCAACGAATACCGTGAGGGTGGGTATTGTTACGCTTTCGGGTTCAAGGGCGAGTTCTGGGTACAAGTATTTTGGGCGGTTGGAAGCGTTAAGTATAATTAGTTTTTAGGTCGTCAGATCGTCGTTGCGCCTGGCGACGACGGCGGTGGGCGCGAGCCATAGATTTCATTTGCCGCAAGGCTGGGTGCCGCCCGCGCGTCCCCATGCTTTCTTTTATAATTTTCGAGCCTTTCCGCGCATCTGGCCGGCTGGGAGCACGTCGAGAAGCCGTCTCCGGACATCATCCGCATCCGTTGCTTCATATAAATTGCGACAACACATGTCGTAGGTTGTTATTCGATTACATTGTATGATTTCGATTGTGTATTATGCCCAGCCCCTTCATTTTCATGCCGCTGTTGAATGGGGAGAGGCGAGTGTTAGCTGGCCACCGTTTTTTCCTTCCGTTCCGTCAATGCAAAGGTAATCGTTATCTGCATGGCCAACGCTGGCGTTAAAAGCAATGCCTTGCTTGCTATGGTAAGCGTAGTGTAGATAGTTTCTTGTTGCTGCCTTGTTGCTGAAAGTTTTTCCCAGGCTTTCTGGGATCTTGCCTATATGGTTTCTGACATATAACCCTTTTTCTAGAGGGAGCTAGGTAGAGGAGTTGACCTTGTCATGCTGGCATTCTGCTGCTGCGATAGCCTCTTCGTCTTTGCAATACCTATAATGAGCCCTTTATATTGCATGCATGGCTCTAGTAAGGGTGCTAAAGCACCATGGTGTCACCTAAGCGTCCTACGAAGACCTAGGACCTTACTTGGCCACTGAAAACCTGTCCTTACCCTAGTTTGGCTTAGCTTGCTTTCCTTGTGCTCTGCCAAGTGCAATTGCTCGTATCGGGTTCCTGGCCGTCTGTCATAGCTTTCCGTGGGGTGGCCAAGCATGGGCAGCCCCGGGGTGGCTGCCACATGTTAGGGAGGTGTCCTATGGGTTTGGTGACCGCTTGTGGTCCTTGGAAGCATGATCTTTATGTCTCATTCTCTCGTGCATTCTAGTGGAGGGTTTTCCTTGGTTGCCGATGCAGGACCCCCTGCACGTAACAATTCATAATTAAATAGGAAATGCGCACATATGGATGATGTTAAGCATTGGAACTCTCAAACACATCATAAATGATCATGGTTCAAAGCCCCATATTTATTTTTTTGTGTGTGAGAGAGTTATTAACAGTATTGCACTGTCCTCAATTGAGGACAAAACTGTTGGGTGTCAGCCATTACGTTAAATAGTGTCCGGAACCTTTTGCCCACTGAGGCAAATCGGGCCGGAACACTATTTTGCCCGGAATAACCACTTCCGAGCACCCAAGTTAATTCGGCCGAATTAACTTGGGTGCTCGGAAGTGGTTATTCCGGGCAAAATAGTGTTCCGGCCCGATTTGCCTCAGTGGGCAAAAGGTTCCGGACACTATTTAACGTAACTAAAACCTGGCCTCGTGGAGGGGGGACGAAGAGCCCGAGACATCCGCCTAGGCCGCTGAGCACGCACCACTAAATGCGCCGGAGCTGCCCGGATTCGAACCCCTGACCTCCAAGGTGCACAGGTTTTAGTTACGTTAAATAGTGTCCGGAACCTTTTGCCCACTGAGGCAAATCGGGCCGGAACACTATTTTGCCCGGAATAACCACTTCCGAGCACCCAAGTTAATTCGGCCGAATTAACTTGGGTGCTCGGAAGTGGTTATTCCGGGCAAAATAGTGTTCCGGCCCGATTTGCCTCAGTGGGCAAAAGGTTCCGGACACTATTTAACGTAACTAAAACCTGGCCTCGTGGAGGGGGACGAAGAGCCCGAGACATCCGCCTAGGCCGCTGAGCACGCACCACTAAATGCGCCGGAGCTGCCCGGATTCGAACCCCTGACCTCCAAGGTGCACAGGTTTTAGTTACGTTAAATAGTGTCCGGAACCTTTTGCCCACTGAGGCAAATCGGGCCAGAACACTATTTTGCCCGGAATAACCACTTCCGAGCACCCAAGTTAATTCGGCCGAATTAACTTGGGTGCTCGGAAGTGGTTATTCCGGGCAAAATAGTGTTCCGGCCCGATTTGCCTCAGTGGGCAAAAGGTTCCGGACACTATTTAACGTAACTAAAACCTGTGCACCTTGGAGGTCAGGGGTTCGAATCCGGGCAGCTCCGGCGCATTTAGTGGTGCGTGCTCAGCGGCCTAGGCGGATGTCTCGGGCTCTTCGTCCCCCTCCACGAGGCCAGGTTTTAGTTACGTTAAATAGTGTCCGGAACCTTTTGCCCACTGAGGCAAATCGGGCCGGAACACTATTTTGCCCGGAATAACCACTTCCGAGCACCCAAGTTAATTCGGCCGCATTAACTTGGGTGCTCGGAAGTGGTTATTCCGGGCAAAATAGTGTTCCGGCCCGATTTGCCTCAGTGGGCAAAAGGTTCCGGACACTATTTAACGTAACTCCATCCCCCATTTCGAGAAAACTGCCAATGCTTTCCATTAAACCCTGATCCCTTGACCGCTATATTTGCTGATCTGTCTATTCATCTAGCTAGTCAAATGTCTGTATGCCGGCTGACCGACGGAACAACCGACCGACCGACCGACCGACCGACATACAGACCGACCGACCGACCAACCGACCGACCGACCGACCGACCGACCGACCGACCGACCGACCGAACGACCGACCGACCGAACGAACGAACGAATGAACGAACGAACGAATGAACGAACCAACGAACGAACGAACGAACGAACGAACCAACGAACGAACGAACGAACGAACGAACGAACGAACGAACGAACGAACGAACGAACGAACGAACGAACGAACGAACGAACGAACGAACGAACGAACGAACGAACGAACGAACGAACGAACGAACGAACGAACGAACGAACGAAAGAAAGAACGAACGAACGAACGAACGAACGAACGAACGAACGAACGAACGAACGAACGAACGAACGAACGAACGAACGAACGAACGAACGAACGAACGAACGAACGAACGAACGAACGAACGAACGAACGAATGAACGAACGAACGAGCGAGCGAGCGAGCAAACGAACGAACGAACGAACGAACGAACGAACGAACGAACGAACGAACGAACGAACAAACGAACGCCACAACGCCACAACGCCACAACGCCACAACGCCACAACGCCACAACGCCACAACGCCACAACGCCACAACGCCACAACGCCACAACGCCACAACGCCACAACGCCACAACGCCACAACGCACCAACGCACCAACGCACCAACGCACCAACCAACCAACCAGCCAGCCAGCCAGCCAGCCAGCCAGCCAGCCAGCCAGCCAGCCAGCCAGCCAGCCAGCCAGCCAGCCAGCCAGCCAGCCAGCCAGCCAGCCAGCCAGCCAGCCAGCCAGCCAGCCAGCCAGCCAGCCAGCCAGCCAGCCAGCCAGCCAGCCAGCCACCCACGCACCCACCCACCCACCCACCCACCCACGCACCCACCCACCCACCCACCACCACCCACCCACCCACCCACCCACCCACCCACCCACCCACCCACCCACCCACCCACCACCCACCCACCACCCACCCACCCACCCACCCACCCACCCACCCACCCACCCACCCACCCACCCACCCACCCACCCACCCACCCACCCACCCACCCACCCACCCACCCACCCACCCACCACCCACCCACCCACCCACCACCCCCACCCACCCACCCACCACCCACCACCCACCACCCACCCACCCACCCACCCACCCACCCACCCACCCACCACGCACCCACCCACCCACGCACCCACCCACCCACCCACCCACCCACCCACCCACCCACCCACCCACCCACCACCCACCCACCCACCCCACCCACCCACCCACCCACCCACCCACCCACCCACCCACCACCCACCACCCACCCACCCACCCACCCACCCACCCACCACCCACCCACCCACCCACCCACCCACCCACCCACCCACCCACCCACCCACCACCCACCCACCCACCCACCCACCCACCCACCACCCACCCACCCACCCACCCACCCACCCACCACCCACCCACCCACCCACCCACCCACCCACCCACGCACGCACCCACGCACCCACGCACCCACCCACCCACCCACCCACCCACCCACCCACCCACCCACCCACCCACCCACCCACCCACCCACCCACCCACCCACCCACCCCCACCCACCCACCCACCCACCCACCCACCCACCCACCCACCCACCCACCCACCCACCCACCCACCCACCCACCCACCCACCCACCCACCCACCCACCCACCCACCCACCCACCCACCCACCCACCCACCCACCCACCCACCCACCCACCCACCCACCCACCCACCCACCCACCCACCCACCCACCCACCCACCCACCCACCCACCCACCCACCCACCCACCCACCCACCCACCCACCCACCCACGCACCCACCCACCCACCCACCCACCACCCACCCACCCACCCACCCACCCACCCACCCACCCACCCACCCACCCACCCACCCACCCACCCACCCACCCACCCACCCACCCACCCACCCACCCACCCACACCCACCCACCCACCCACGCACGCACCCACCCACCCACGCACCCACCCACCCACCCACGTACCACCCACCCACCCACCCACCCACCCACCCACCCACCCACCCACCCACCCACCCACCCACCCACCCACCCACCCACCCACCCACCCACCCACCCACCCACCCACCCACCCCACCCACCCACCCACCCACCCACCCACCCACCCACCCACCCACCCACCCACCCACCCACCCACCCACCCACCCACCCACCCACCCACCCACCCACCCACCCACCCACCCACCCACCCACGCACGCACCCACGCACCCACGCACCCACCCACCCACCCACGCACCCACGCACCCACCCACCCACCCACCCACCCACCCACCCACCCACCCACCCACCCACCCACCCACCCACCCACCCACCCACCCACCCACCCACCCACCCACCCACCCACCCACCCACCCACCCACGCACCCACCCCACCCACGCACCCACCCACCCACCCATGGTGGCACGCACCCACTCACCCACACTAGGAACTCGGCTTTGAGAATGGGTGAGAAATGGTGAGAAAAAGGGTGAGAAAGGTGAGAAAAAGGGTGAGAAATGGGTGAGAATGGGTGAGAAAGGTGAGAAAAAAGGGTGAGAATGGGGTGAGAATGGGTGAGAAAACACGTTTCTCACCCGGGTGAGATTGCCCCAAAAAGGTGAAAAAAGGGGAAAAACGTGAGAAAAATCTCAAAAAACAGGACGTGAGATAAGTGAGAAAAACGGGAGGTGTGAAACGTGAGAAAAGTGAGAAAATCAGGACGTGAGAAAAGTGAGAAAAACAGGACGTGAGAAAAGTGAGAAAACACAGCGCTGAAAAACACACCCATAATGCAATATGCTGGCAGCAGACACATGCATGCAGTGCCAGTAACAACCGCTGTTCAAAACAGCACGAACAATAATGATTTTTTCATTAAATGTTTGAATAATTTTAATGTTTACAGCTGCAAGAACCCGTTGATTCAACTATTCAACACTGTTATGGCGTTATGTACATCTTCGGCATTCAAATATGCCTGTTCAACACAGTCTGTTATGGCGTTATGACATCTTCGGCATTCAATGCCTGTTCAACACAGTCTGTTACGGCGTTATGACATCTTCCGCATTCAATGCCTATCATCAAATACTATATGGTAGCTAGCTAACAAAGCGGGCCGGTCGACAGGGCGTCACATGCTGACTTGAAAGTGGAACCGCTTGCATTTTACTCTCGTGGTCCCTGCAAGAAATAAAGCAAACCTACACAATATACGCAAGAGGAAAAGAAATCAGATCCTTGACATAGATGTAAGCGTTCTACAAGGAAGAGCTCACCAGCACCTAACCGTCCATGCAGCAAATGTGTAGAACCCAACACTCACTATTATGGCAAAGCAGCCCCATGTGGCAAGGCAGCACCATACACATGAATCACACCATGCGCCAGATGTCACACGAGCAAGGCACAACGTTGTCGTCGGATCAGAAAGCAACAAACGTGAAAACGCTAGCGGCCCAAATCTGAGATTCCGCGGAACACAGAAAATAAGAAAGCTCAGAAGCTACCAGCAAGGGATCGAACATATGACCTTTGGCATGATTTCGCGGCTGTGTGAGTCTCCTGATCCGAAGGCATCTCACTTAATTAACGTTTTGTCAAGGGTATATTTTACCCTATGTGCCCAACTACCTGTTTATATTATACAACCAAGACACGGGTGGGTGGGTGGGGAGCAAAGAAAGAGGCCGACAAAACCAGCCAGAGCGGCTTTTAGTCGCAAAACCTCCCTTATCCCTAGCTAACTGACGTCATTAAACCCTTATGTTTAGTGGATGCTAGTAAGACGCTAACCGTACAGACCGGGGGTAGAATATCCCGAATCTGCACGGCTAGTATTAAATAATGCGTAGGTTGTTCTTTTCAGGGGCACTGCACCTCACGCCCCGTTCCGCCCGGGTATAATCAACCCAAGCGCGGAACGCACATTTTATTTAATTCATTTTTCAACCATGCACTATATTGCATCTACTAATCACAAAAGCTCTAGCCAAACAGCTACGAGTAAACACTACGACCTATAAGCCGCTCATCCAGCGGCCTCTTGTTCCCGCATTCACGTATAGAAGAAACTCCGTTCAAAGAACCCCGATTCATGTCCCACGTAGCTCCCACAAAAACCAGCATCTTCATTAAAACAATAAGTGGAAGCATACATGTGACACTAATTGACATGCCCGGAGGCACGCCGTTCAAGGCCCTTCATGAAGTACGTTGCCCAATCACCCCCGCCCTGGCTTTCCCTTGAAGCCGCACTCCACCTTGCTCGTTGTCACAAGTGACCGCCCTGCCGCAAAACGGGAGCCCCCCACATCGGGAGGCGTGTGCCCGGCGGCTGTGGATGCATGGCCAGGCCCAAAAAGGCCCAGCGCATTTGCACTGCGATTGCGCACGGCCAGCCTATCATGACCCCTCTCGGGGCCCCGAGTCGGTACCGCTATGGCCGTCTCCCCATAGACCCGGGGTGCTTCGAGAAAAAACGTGGACCTAGCCCAGGCCCCGCCAGCCCGGATGCCCGAGGCCACAGCCCCAGGCACCTGGCTGAACGAGAGTCCGTTCAGCCAAGACCGCATTCCCCCCGAGGTTTCTATGCGTGGGGAAAAAATTTCTAGCTTAGGCGCTTTTCCCATCGCCGTCCCCAGCCCCAACCACCCCCCCTCGGCGGAAGGCAATTGCAAAGTTTGCTGGCCAGCAGCAATTTCCGAAGAAAAAGCCGCAGGCCGCGGACCGAGACACGGGTCAACAGTGCCAGCCATCCGGCTCCAACCCGGGGTGCAAGCATCCCCAGGTACGGAGCACCAGCTCGCGCACTGGGCCGACCAAGCGACAGTTGAGCACCTGTCACGGCATCCGGCCCACCAAAGACCCCAAGCTGGGGAAAAGGTGCGGACCGGAGGTAATCATTTTCTTTTCTTTTAGTTAACCGAGCGAGGAACTACGCCTGGCCGGTTAACAACTGGAAGTCTCACCACTGGCCAAGTGGCCAGTGCAACCAGTGCTTTTGGGATTTTGCTCCGCAGCACCCATAGCTGCGGCTGCCGCCGCAACGACAACGAGCAAAGAAAGAGGCCGACAAAACCAGCCAGTCTGAGCGGCTTTTAGTCGCAAAACCTCCCTTATCCCTAGCTAACTGACGTCATTAAACCCTTATGTTTAGTGGATGCTAGTAAGACGCTAACCGTACAGACCGGGGGTAGAATATCCCGAATCTGCACGGCTAGTATTAAATAATGCGTAGGTTGTTCTTTTCAGGGGCACTGCACCTCACGCCCCGTTCCGCCCGGGTATAATCAACCCAAGCGCGGAACGCACATTTTATTTAATTCATTTTTCAACCATGCACTATATTGCATCTACTAATCACAAAAGCTCTAGCCAAACAGCTACGAGTAAACACTACGACCTATAAGCCGCTCATCCAGCGGCCTCTTGTTCCCGCATTCACGTATAGAAGAAACTCCGTTCAAAGAACCCCGATTCTGGCCGTCATGTTGTAAACGGAGGACTAATTAGGGTTGCGTCATTATTAATCGCACCCGCCTACCGTATTTCAGGCCGATAATTAAATAGGTTAGGAAGGGCTCGCCGTGATAATTACGGCACAGTTTATAGCACTAGAAATAGTGCCGTACAGCGAAAGTTATTGTATGCCGAAGTTGTACTATTTCCGGCACAAGACTTAACGCACTGTAGGTGCCGACGGTACCATCCTCGGCCCACTATTCCGTGTTGGATATTTCTACCGACACGAGTTACTAGATGCCCCGTACTTAATGCGCTGGCATGTTAGCAAGACTTCTAGAATGTACGACTCTGAAGTTAAGTCGTTAAGTTATTGTCTTGCGCATAGCCGCCACCTTTGGTGGATATAGGCACGATGTTTGTGCTCGATGCCTTCACCTTACCTGTCCTAGCTGTCAGCTATGGACGATAATGGTCCCCACCCGGGAACCGCACCATGGCTTTGGCGGTCAAACGGTGGCAGTCCGTAACCTAAATATGAAATGAATAAATCGTCTATCAATTGTCTCAAGCAGTCTTGACGACCAAGGAATCAACCAAATTTCTAACACGTTTCGAAACAGCCAAACTGCGGAAAATCTCTTACCGGAGAGAGTTGCCAATATCAAGGAGACAACCAGCGCAGGCCAGAAATCGGGAGAATCCGGACCATGGTAGCTCGAGCCTGCCGTTATCTTGTCCGCGTTTTCGAGTCGTGCAGGATTATGAATATGAATGGAGATGGAAATATGTAGCCTTGTGCATTGAAATTACGGCTGGCTGACGTGAAGAGCGACTACATGACCTACACGGTGGGGCCGGAAACGGCTTGCTTGATTGTGTTTCATCGTGGGCAACGAGTCCAACAACTACTTTCTCTGGGCGGCAAACTGCGGCAAATTGAACGCAAACCTCATCATGAAATCTTGACCGTCGAAATGTAACAATCCGACGACTTATGCAGTATGCCGCGTAATTTTCTGTTGCGGGAGAGCCGTTGGGCCGGTTCCCGACGCGGGCGACCAGTGGTTTGCGTTAAGTTAACTTAGCTGAAGTTCCCCAAGCCGCATGATGGCTCTCATCGACGGCCTCAGTCTATTGACGCGTCGGCCCGATTTTGGCGGCACCCAATTTGACCCCAACGGCACCTACCGACAAAGGGCATACGTACGTTTCACGCGCACCACGACCTTCGAGCTCTGCTATGGCGGTGGTGCCGTGGGGCCCGCATCAGACTGCGGGCCCTTATCTGCTTTGGCGGTGCTGCCGTTGGGCCCGCATCAGAATTCAGGCCCTTTATGCATGCGGGCCATTAATGCATGTTACTTTTTTAGTCTTCTGCATACAAATATGAAGCAATGAGGTCGTGTCCTCTGGATTTTTGCACTGCAAATGGCATTTGCACCGTGTGCAGTTCCTGGACGTTTGGAAACATGCATGATGGCATGTGGCTAATGTAATGACTGACTAGCTAGACCGTTTCAGTGGTTTTTCATTTGCGGGTATTTCCTCGTAAATGGTGGGAAAGCGATCGCAGCAATGGTTCTCACCACTAGACACTCCCGGCCAGTGAAGCTCGAAAAACACGCCCTGATCAAGCAAGCTGTTTCCGGCCCCACTGTATAGGTCATCTTACAGTCGCTCTTTGCGTAAGCCAGCCATAATTTCAATGAACAAGGCTACACATTTGCATACTCTTTGCTTGGTTATCGGTGTGCCTTTGTTTGGATGCAGGGGGGATCGCTGTGCTGACACAACGCGGCAAGGGATTTGCTGGTAGAAGATGCCCTTCCCAAGGCTGATTACAGCGACCCTGCGAATGGCGACGAGGCCTACTGGTGAGCCTTGTTTTTTGCAAATGCTACTTACGCCGTCTGCTTTGGTTATTTTAATTCAGTCCTATTGAAAGGCGCCTTGGGATTAGCCATGCAATCATGTTTTACTGTCACAAAGCCAGCCCTAGTAATTAATATCTAGTTTGTTTGGTTTTACCCATCCGGGTGCCATGATCTTGCCGCCAGTAAAAGCGTCCTGTGTTGTATCTGTTCTATTTTTTTTAATAACCAATACTTGCAATAATAATACTCTTTGCTGGGTTATCGGTGTGCGTTTGTTTGAATGCAGGCGAGATCGCTGTGCTGACACAACGTTCAACGTGCTTGCATGGGCATCATTAAACCTGACGCCGCTTGTGCCGCAAGGCATTGTAGCGGCGTGTGGGGGCGTGAAGCGCTACGCGGATTCTTTCCACAAAGTCAGGATACACGGGTTCAACTACCGCACGGAGGCTGCGGACCAATCCCAGGGAAAGCGGCACAAGAATGCGGGAGTTGCGGTGCATGGCCCGGGCGGTGTAGACTTTGGTTTCATCACACACATTCTGAAGGCCAGGTTAGAGTACCCACGAGGGGGCTGGGAATGGCAGCTGTTGTTGAAGGTGGAGCTTTTTGATCGCCTTCATGTCGCTCACCTGCCCCACGAGAGGTTGGTGGTCATCAGCAGCGCACAGGCCCCCAGGTCGTCGTGCCTTGTGTTGCCAGGTGCAGTGAGCTCAGTTGGGTATGTCGTCGATGAATGCTATGCTCCCGAAATGGTGGTAATCCCTGCCAAACTGCCATGGAGCATGGCACATCAGGCGCAATCTGCCCTCAGTAACCATGTGTATCACAGCGTGGCAGCAGATTTCCCCACCATGCCGCAGTTTGAAGTGATTGAGGAGGGTGAGCCGATGCCACCGCCACCGCCTAGTGGCAAGAAGAAAGGCAAGAAGAAGGGGTCCAAGAAGAAGAAGGTGGCAGCGGCAGACCTAGGTGATGGCGACGTGGTGCGCCGCGCTGGCAAGGCACCTGCTCGAGGGCGCAGCCGCAAGCGTGGTGCTCCCACAGATGCTGGACCTAGCCAGCCCACCGTTGTAATTGAGGAGGTCCCTATGGCAAAGAGGGCCAGTGGAAGGCAGCGTAAAGCTGTGAACTATTGCGACACTAGTGGGGATGACACTATGTCATCAGAAGATGATGTTGATGCAAGCAACCCCTCGGACAGCAGTTCTGAAGAAGATGACTATTGATTTAATTTGGGCATGACAGCATTGTTTATGGAATGATGTGCTGTTTTATATTGTATGACAACCCTATATTGCACCTTTGTGCACCCTATAATGCATATCAAAGTGGTGTTGAGTTTTTTTTCACGTTAAGGACTTAATGAAATAAAGCTCATGATTTTTCTCGTGTTACACTCTTGGTGAGAAATTTCTCACCACGTTGACTTGTGATTTTTCTCATGTTAGTGATTTTTCTCGTGTTGGTGAGAAACTTCTCAATTTTCTCAATTTTCTCACTTTTTCTCACTTTTTCTCACCCATTCTCACCTTTTTTCTCACTTTAGGGTTTTTTCTCACCCCAATCTCACCAAAAACCCCTTTTTCTCACCAAAATCTCACCCTGGTGAGATTTTTTGCCTATCGTTTGCGGAAAAAAATTGAGATTTTTCTCAATTTTCTCAAAAAATTCCCACAAAGGGTGAGAAAATTGAGGGTTTTGAGAAAATTCTCAGAATCTGAGTTCCTAGTGCACCCACCCACCCACCCACCCACCCACCCACCCACCCACCCACCCACGCACCCACCCACCCACCCACCCACCACCCACCCACCCACCCACCCACACCCACCACCACCCACCCACCCACCCACCCACCCACCCCCACCACCCACCCACCCACCCACCACCCACCCACCCACCCACCACCCACCCACCCACCCACCCACCCACCCACCCACCCACCCACCCACCCACCCACCCACCCACCCACCACCACCCACCCACCCACCCACCCACCCACCCACCCACCCACCCACCCACCCACCACCCACCCACCCACCACCCACCCACCCACCCACCCACCCACCCACCACCCACCCACCCACCCACCCACCCACCCACCCACCCACCCACCCACCCACCCACCCACCCACCCACCCACCCACCCACCCACCCACCACCCACCCACCCACCCACCCACCCACCCACCCACCCACCCACGCACGCACCCACGCACCCACCCACCCACCCACCACCCACCCACCCACCCACCCACACCCACCCACCCACCCACCCACCCACCCACCCACCCACCACCCACCACCCACGCACCCACCCCACCCCCACCCACCCACCCACCCACCCACCCACCCACCCACCCACCCACCCACCCACCCACCACCCACCCACCCACCCACCCACCCACCCACCCACCCACCCACCCACCCACCACCCACCCACCCACCCACCCACCCACCCACCCACCCACCACCCCTCCCTCCCTCCCTCCCTCCCTCCCTCCCTCCCCCTCCCTCCCTCCCTCCCTCCTCCTCCCTCCCTCCCTCCCTCCCTCCCTCCCTCCCTCCCTCCCTCCCTCCTCCCTCCCTCCCTCCCTCCCTCCCTCCCTCCCTCCCTCCCTCCCTCCCTCCCTCCCTCCCTCCCTCCCTCCCTCCCTCCCTCCCTCCCTCCCTCCCTCCCTCCCTCCCTCCCTCCCTCCCTCCCTCCCTCCCTCCCTCCCTCCCTCCCTCCCTCCCTCCCTCCCTCCATCCATCCATCCATCCATCCATCCATCCATCCATCCATCCATCCATCCATCCATCCATCCATCCATCCATCCATCCATCCATCCATCCATCCATCCATCCATCCATCCATCCATCCATCCATCCATCCATCCATCCATCCATCCATCCATCCATTCAACCCTGCGTCCGTCCCTCCACCCACCCACCCACCCACCCACCCACCCACCCACCCACCCACCCACCCACCCACCCACCCACCCACCCACCCACCCACCACCCACCCACCCACCAGTTAGTCTAAGTCTCCCGCCTGTAGCCTAAGTGGACACGTGCCAGCACCGCCGGCGCCCAATTGGGTACTGGGACGGTGCTGGACTAGAGCAGTCGTGGCATGGACACGTGGCTGTACTCAGTATGTGATGAGCCGGTACCTCAGTACCGGGACTGTAGTTGTCATGTTAGGACTGACTAGATCAGGTTGTAACTGATAGGTTAGTCCGTCCAGGATCAGTAAGTTAGTTTAACTTACGCAAAGTCTGGCCAGCCATCGTTGACGGCTGGCCAGCAGTATATGTGCCACATTATCCTAATGCCAAGGTGTCTCGTCGTTCACGCACACACACGCCATTTGGCAGTGCCCAAGCATTCCAAGCTTTGTGTTGCATAACTTGCATTAAAAACTCCAAAAACATACACACAACAGACGACGAGCGTTCGTTCGTTCGCAAAACAACCCATTCCATTTTTCGACCTCCAGTTTTTTTTGAAAAATGTCTAACCCAACAGCAACAAGGGTAAGGCTCCAATGCGCCCAAGGAGCCGGTCGAGCTCCCCGACGTCCTCATCGTCGGGGACGTCAGACTCGGAGCTTGCCGCCCAGGCAGAGATTGAGCGGGCGGCGAGGAGTTTTAACCAGTCCATGGAGGCTGATCCGACGACGTCGGACACGTCGTCGTCGGGACACTTGTCCGAGGGTTCGTACAGCAGTGTGGTGCTGCGAGTTCCCCTGTATCCGCAGGGGAGGGGGTCCACGCCTGTGGTCAACAGGCCGAGGGGGCCTCCTTACGCCCCGACAGCTGCAGCGGCGGGGGCTGGACCGTCGGCACCTCCTGCAGAGGAGGAGTCCATGGAGCTGTATGGGCTCCAGCCTGGTTCCTCAGCCGAGGAGCAGGACGACGCACGCTCGCGGCAGGTGGCCGCGGATGAAGGCCTCGCTAGGGCGATGGCAGAGCGCGAGGAGCGGGAGCTTCGGCGCGCAGACACGCACGCACGTGCTCGCGCCCAGCAGAGGGCGGATGCTGAGAACGTGCGCCGGGCGTTGTTTCGCAGCAGTGAGCTGGCGTCGGGCGAGGAGCAGTTTGAGGTGATGCGTCGGGGGGACCTTGCATGTTTTAAAAGCCTGCGTCGGTCTCGTGAGCTGACGGTACATCTAGGTGTACATCAGGAGTCGGAGTACTCTTTGACAGGTCCGTCGGGGGCATCTGCTGAGGACGAGATCCTCATGACCCCAGCCATGACGGCGCGGGAGCGTGAGGCGCAGAAGCGCATGGCGACGTTCATCGCCGACAAGCAGCGTCGGCAGGCGCGGAGGGCCGCGGCAGAAGCCAAGAAGGAGCGCGAGCATGCGGAGCGGGTGAGGCAAATCGCGCTGACGGAGCGCATCAAGCTCAAAATGTCGATCACCCAGGTGCGCCGGGACCGGATGGTCCGCGAACTCAGGGTGTGGAAAAAGGCGCAGGCGATGAAGCTGCAGCATATGGCTGAGCTGGAGGCGCCTGGCAGGCCGGAGGCGCAGGAACGTTACAGACGCTCGCTGGCAAGGTGGGAAGCCAATGTGGGAAGGATGGAGCAGCGCATCCTGAAGCAGCGACGACGCATGCTCAAGCATGCACGTAAGTCAGCGGTGAGGGGACCGCTTGGTGAAGCGGTGAGAGTCGAGTTTGGCCTTGGGCCGGATGAGGATGTTTCTGCAAGCCAAATGTTTTATTATTTGTCGCAGCCTAAGAAGACCATCACCAACCGTGATGGCACTGCCGCACGCACGCGTGTTTACAGGCAGCCTGGTGAAGCCGGACCGTCTAACCTGTCCAACAGGGAGGACCTCATTGATCAGCTTCAGCTGGCGCAAGCCATGCTGGAAGCAGATACCCCGCTGTCTCCAGGCGAGCAGGCGACGTTGGCCGACACGGTGGCCAGGCTAGTGGCATCGCTGAAGCCGGCCAAGCGAAGGGCGCAGGCAGAGGCATGCGCACCCCAGCCAAAGCGGAGGAGGGACGAGGGGGCGGATGACGGGGAGAGGGGGGGAACCAGGGCGGGGGGACACGGCACCAGGAGTCTGCACCAACACGGCACGAGGGCGGGGAGCGGCAGCAGCAGCAGCAGCAGCAACAGCAACAGCAGCAGCAGCAGCCACCAACTGCAGGAACGACAACAACCTCCAACATGGCCTTGACTAGGCCCAGGTTTGATCCAAAAAAGAAAGAGGACAAGCTAGTGTTTCCGGGTTTGCCAGAGGGCCATACCCAGGACGAAGCTAGGGAGTGGTTGTTTAAGTTGTCACATGCATATGCTAGCGACAATGTCCGTGATTGGTTTGCCTCTCTACGTGCGTCCACACCCATCCATCAATCTGCCAAGCCTATCCAGCAGTTGGTACAATTGTACCAAAAGCGTGCCAGCAGCGGGGTAGACGTGGCAGAAAATGTGTTGTGGGCGCAGTTCATGGTTGATCTTAGGGCACTTGTTACCACGGGGGAGCACTTAGAAGTGCTTAAGGGCTTCCAGTGGATAGAGGCCTATAAGGTCAATAAGCGTGACTATGTGAGTGACAACAAAAAATATGTCATGTACATAGAGGGGATGAGGAGCTGAAGAAGCTCAATGCCAAGTACCTAGTACACCTATGGCTACAAAAGGCAGAACTGGACCCCACCACCCTGTCAGTAATCCTGGCAGGTCTGAAGGATAAGTGGGAGGACTTCAGGAAGGCAATGGCCTATGTGCAGCAATGCCTAGAGCCGTTTGCTGCTGCAGCCAAGGAGGGAAAGGTGAAGCAGGTAAAGGGGGAGGAAGCCTCAGGTACGGGGCTCTCCAAGAAGCAGATGCAGTCGCTGGTAGCCCAGGTAAAGGCGGTAATGGGGGGGATAAAAACAAAAACAACAAAAGTGGGGGAGGTGGAAACAAGGGGGGGGAAAGAACAATAACAATAAAAACAGAAAACAAAGTGGGGGAGCTAGCAAGCCAGGGGGTGCTAAGCCAGCAGGGGGGGACAAGAGGTTGCCTCATGACCCCACCAAGCATTGCACTAGGTGCCTTTGTAAGGGGCACCTAAAAGATGACTGCTGGAAAGGCAAACCCGACTATGGTTCTGACGTTGATGTTTGTCCTGGATGCTGGAAAACACGTCACCCCATTGCAGCAGGAGCGCGCTGCACGGCACCCAGGCACAACAAGACCACGCCAGGGCGCTACAACCGCGCGGGGGCGGCAGACCAGGGTGACACCTGTAAGCTACCCTCACCATTTTTCACAAATGGTTTCCTGTTACCTTCTGTCTGCCAAGTGTTGCCTGAGTGTGATGATGTGGATTGGGAAGTGGCATATGACATGACACTGTCACACATGATGCGTGACCCCACCATAGCTTCCCTTAGTGCAGCAGCAGAAAAGGTAATCACGTATGGTGCTCTAGCAGAGCAACTGCACAAGGTTATGGGCCATGAGGCTGTGGCTGAAAGGCTAGCCAATAAAATACAAGGCCATGATCTGGAACAGATGTGCAGGCACGTACGTAAGCACTGTGAGCAATGTCAGCTATATGCTCCTAAGCCCAGAAAATGGCATGTGGCCACACCACCACTGGCTAGAGGCAAACTGGTTGGGGATGTTATACACGTGGTGAAGGACACGGTATACTACCTAGTCATAAAGGATGCCTGGTCAAGGTTTGTGGTAGTGGAGCCCCTGCCTGGGATGGATAAAGAGCAGCTGCACAGAGCTTTACAGATAGCCTTGGCACGTTTTCACCCCATTGAAAAAGTAATGCTGGATCAGCAGTTTCTCTGCATCCAGGACAGGAATGACCTGCCCAAGATAGAAGTGTCTGGGGCTCAAGATCATGAACGTCAGGGGTTGGTAGAACGTACCATGAGAGCCATCAGGGATGTGATAAGAAAAATGCCATCCAGGTTGGCTGACTCTGGTAGCTATGCTGACAGGGCATCTTGGGCAGCAGGGGTGACTACCCAGCTAAACGCCAAACCAATAATGTCCTCACCTTTTGGGGAAATCACCCCAACTGGCCTTCAGTCAGGCAGCTATGCTTCAGAGGTACACACTCACTACAACACACAAAGGCAGCACTTAGCCAAGTTGCTGGCAAAGAAAGACAAAAACAATGCCAGGCCTGTGTTTGAAGTGGGGGACCATGTGTTATTTTTCAGAGAGGGTGACAGAGGAAGAGCACACTCTGCCAGATGGCACGGTCCAGCTGTAGTCACCAAAATTCATGAAGAAGGGACTGCAGTCACTATACAACATGACAGAGAGCGTGTGGTCAGCAAGCATAGACTCAAGCTTTATTACCCACCACTGGCAGACGTGTCAGGGGTAGAATTCTTGGACATGGATTCAGAGCAGGAGTCTGGTGGATTGATCTCACCCAATGAATTGGCTAAGGACGTCATTGATGCAAGCACTAGCACCACAGTAGAAGCTCCTGTGTTCCTCAGTAGTGCAGCCCCACTACAACCCAATAGTCCACCTGGGCAGGAGGACGGTGCACAGGGTGAGCAGCAGGTAGCACCTCCCTCACACCTGGAGGAGTCACAAAAAGAGCAGATCCTGTCGTTCCCAGGAAGTCATTTGCTGAGATTCTTAAGGCCTTGCACAAGGCACACAACACTAAAGCAGTTGTGGCAACAGGTACAGCACAGGTCAATGCTGTAGGGGATGCAGGTCAAGATCCTAGTATTTTGGCTGTAGACACCCAAGCACAGGTGAGTATCATCAGTGCAGAAGCTGTATCTGGTCTGAAAATGAAGGCCTCACCATGGGCTAGAGTGTCAGATTTTTCAGGCAAAACCAAAATGCAGGTCAAAGGTCAGGTGAGCATTCAAATCTTGGGTATGCCCACTCCATTTCAGGTGGTTGAGGGTTACTCAGGGAATGCCCTGTTAGGGGAACCTTTTGTATCTTACCCTGGTGTTGTCATCTCAGCTGGGAGGTTGAGTGTGGCAGGGGTAGGACAGGTGCCTCTAGATCATTTTAAAATCCCTTTGAGCCAGATTAGCACTGGGTTGGATGCTGCCATCAATGCAGTTAAGCCCAAGTACCTCCCAGGTCAGGAACCGTGTGTGGAGGACCTCATACACTCTCAAAAGCTACACCCTTCAGCGTTTGGGCTTGGTAGATGGGATGTTGCATCCATGTCTCCCCTGTCCTATGATGATATTGTACGGGACTGCCAGACGCAGATTGGGTTTCTTAAGTGGCTTGAGGCTTTTACCAAAGCCAGGGAGGAGTGGGTTGTTCCAGATGCACGTAGTCCCACACACACACCACCTGTGACTCCTCTTGATGCTATGCCAGCTGGGCCAAGAAGCTAAGGTTAAAGTTTGTGTGCAAGCATAAACCTCAGGCTGATGGGGGACCACCCATTTTCCATGCTAGGCCATGTGTTACTGAGTTCAGGGGCTCTACAGAGCTGACAGAGGCTGAGCTTTATACTCCTGGTATTCAGCAAACGTCTCTCAAGGTGTTGCTTTCCTTGTTTTTGCATCAGCTTAATACAGGGAAGGATTATGTGTGTAAAGCCACAGATATCAAAAGAGCCTTTCTAAAGGGGGACCCTGCCATAGCACAGCAGGTCTGGAGAGGTCAGGTATACGTGGTGAATACTCCTAAGGTGTGGCACAGGGATATTGTTCAACCCTTGTTGAGGCCAAACCTGGGGGTTGAAGGGTTGCAGTCAGCTCCAAAAATTTTTAGGCTGTCTGCACAGGAGGTATTCATGAAGCTAGGGGCCACCTATGATGACATTGACCCTTGCCTGTTTGTCATCCCACACCCTGATGGAATGATGATGTTTGTCTGGCATGGGGATGATCAGTTAATCTCAGGTCCTAGAGCTGCAGTGGATGCTTTCATAGCTCAGGTGTCTGCCAGTTTTGAGATTGGCAAGCAGCTAGAGCTGGGCAAGGAGCCAGTCAAGTTCTGTGGCATGATGCTTGAGTTGCTGCAGCAGCAGGGCAGCTGGGTTTGTTCCATGCAGGCCTCTGCTGAATACATTAAGTCTTGTCTGGATGTCCTGCCTGTTCACATCACCCCTGACATGTGCCCTACCATTAGAGGCAAGCTTGGTTGGCTATGTGCTACATGTGCACCCCACCTGGCTTTTGTGAGCAGGGTAGATGATGAGGTACTACAGGAGGTAGGAGCACGGGCAATCAAGCAGTTGTTGCATGATGGTCCACCTTTGATGCTTCACTCACTGGACCTGTTTACTCCCATTCACATCACGTGCATGATGGATAGTTCAATGGAGTCCAGGGTAGTTACCAAGGTTCAAGCCAGAGAGGCTGGATTGTTTTTCCTGCATAACCAAGGTGGGAAGAAGTCACTAGTCTCCTGGTTCAGTAGATTGCACAAGAGGAAAGCTGTGAGTAGCAATGTAGCTGAATGCAGGGCTGTGGTATCTTCTGTCTTGCATGCAAGGTATCTCAATCACTTGCTGGTCTGGCTTCAACACCAGGCTGGTAGCTCTGCAGGAGTGAAAGCACATTTGCTGACTGACTCTCAATCTATCATCTCTTTCCTTGCCAATCCTTTGGCTGTACACTCGGACCTGGATTGGATTGTGCTAAAACAGGAATGCAAGTACCTGGAGTCTAAAGCCCACGTCAGGGACAAAGACAATGCTGCAGATGCACTGACCAAGGTGCCACAAGCAGCAGGACCACAATACCAGGTCTTGTATGGGTTGATGAACCCTGGTTACAGTCTGAAGTGACTGGCACATTGTACATGTTAGCCCATGACCCCCTGCCTAATACTGCAGCTGAAAGGCTGCAGTGGCAGCTGGGTAGTTTTCTGACAGTGAGAAGCACTGGTCTAGAAAGTTGGGACATGATGAATGTGTTATTTATTGAATAAAATTTTGTGAGACACTTGTTTGGATGACCATGACATGCTGGGGCCTGGAGCACCCATCTCACTCAGTTAAGAAACCATGCTTGAGACATGGGGCCTTTTTAATGCATCTCTTGTACATGTGTGAGGTGACCTTTGGGTCCTAGTAGGTTATCTGACAGTTTTTTAAGGCATTGGGAATGGCTGCGTCCATTTGATGGCTATGTGTGTTTCTGTTGAAACCCAAAGAAAACTTAAAGTGGGAGTTAGTCTAAGTCTCCCGCCTGTAGCCTAAGTGGACACGTGCCAGCACCGCCGGCGCCCAATTGGGTACTGGGACGGTGCTGGACTAGAGCAGTCGTGGCATGGACACGTGGCTGTACTCAGTATGTGATGAGCCGGTACCTCAGTACCGGGACTGTAGTTGTCATGTTAGGACTGACTAGATCAGGTTGTAACGGATAGGCTAGTCCGTCCAGGATCAGTAAGTTAGTTTAACTTACGCAAAGTCTGGCCAGCCATCGTTGACGGCTGGCCAGCGGTATATGTGCCACATCATTATCCTAATGCCAAGGTGTCTCGTCGTTCACGCACACACACGCCATTTGGCAGTGCCCAAGCATTCCAAGCTTTGTGTTGCATAACTCCACCCACCCACCCACCCACCCACCCACCCACCCACCCACCCACCCACCCACCACCCACCCACCCACCCACCCACCCACCCACCCACCCACCCACCCACCCACCCACCCACCCACCCACCCACCCACCCACCCACCCATCCATCCATCCATTTATCCACCCTGCTGGTCCCTGTGCACTATGTGCATGCAGGCATCGCCTGGCAAAACGGTAGCTCATGCTGGTCACATGTACATGTACTACCCTTCTTCCCCACCCACCCTTTCATAACCTTAGTCCTGGCGGCTTGCACGCAACGTTCATTTGCCCTCGCAGTGAACCCATCGTGTGAGTTCCCCTCCGGGAGCGTCAGCCCGTTGCAAGAAACCCCGTGCACCACAGCGGTTCTCCTGGACGTCTCTATGAGCCTTTACATGGTCAACTGCAAGTCGTCTGTCCTCAGCCTGTCTGACCTTGCCTATGATCTCAATTCCGACGCCTTTTACGCCGACACCTGCGCCATCGAGCTGTCACTCGTGAACATTACCACTGCATCGAATGGGACACGGCGGCTGCTTGAGGCTGGCTCCGTTCTCAACTTCACGGCACGGGTGTACTACGACGTCTCCCGCCAGGCAAAGAACATGCGCGATTTCCTCGAAACGCCCGAGGGGCGTGGGGCGGTCGGCGAGATCTTTGGAAACCAAGTCGGTGATTGGGAGGTTCTGGACCTACAGTCAACACTCGTAGTGGGTAGGTATCACCTGATCTCGGCCACTCTCCTCAACCGGTTGCATGTGTCCTTTCCACGCCCTGTCACACCCTCGCTCCCATGATGTAAGATCAGAACGCAACCACCGTGAGGGGATTGCAATGCAAAGCCATAGTGACCTGGTCATAAGACAGTGACCATCACACCACACCCTCGCTCCCATGATGTAAGATCAGAACGCAACCACCGTGAGGGGATTGCAATGCGAAGCCATAGTGACCTGGTCATAAGACAGTGACCATCACACCACACCCTCGCTCCCATGATGTAAGATCAGAACGCAACCACCGTGAGGGGATTGCAATGCGAAGCCATAGTGACCTGGTCATAAGACAGTGACCATCACACCAAACATAAGATCACTCTGGAAATGCCAAGGTGGGGGCTGCCTTGTGAAGCGATAGAGAACCTGGTTCACTATACTTAGCACCATTCACTACAAGAGTGAGATGCAACCATGGAATGCGGGGTTGCCTGGCAAAGCGGTAGCCCATGCTGGTCACTGTAAGCACACTACATGCGTGCAGGCGTTGCCTGGCAAAGCTCTAGCGCATGTTTGTCACATGCACATGCCCCCCCTTCTTTCCCTCCCACCCCTTCATAACCTTAGTCCTGCCGGCGTGCGCTCGACGTGATTTTCCCTCGCAGGGAACCCAACGTGTGTGTTTCCCCCCGGCAGCGTCACCCCGCTCGGCGAAGCCTCGTGCCCCACAGCGTTTCCTCTGCATGGAGTTTCACGTGAGCTTCTACATGTTCAACTGCCAGTCGTCCACCCTCAACCTTGCCCACCTGGCCATCGCGTTCCGAGACAGAATCTTTGGTGTCTACCTGTGCGCCATCGAGCTGTCACTTGCACTACATTTCGCCGCCTAGGACACCTTTTTTAGCGGGGAATGTGGTTCGGTCTAGTAGGGGGAAAACAGTGGCAGGTCTCCGAGCGTCAGATACTAGGAAATTTCGTTACGTTCGTATCGAGAGTAGATTTCTGACAATTTTCCTCGTTCGGACAGAGCCACAGTGAATTTCAGCATCCGTCCAGTACCAAAGCATGGACCTAGCAGGAATTCCGTCAGACATCTCGGAAGTAGAAATTTTTAGTATCGAGCGCACTTTCGCTAGTGTTCAGTACGAATTCGGCCTCCGTCAGGTCAGCAAGCGGCGTGGGAATATACTGAACCGAACAAAACGGTGGACTGTACTAAGAAATTCGTACTCAAATTTCGTCATCGGAATCGGAGGGAAATATTCGACCAAGAACTAGAGATTTCATCGAATTTTCAGAACTGGCCAATTGATGCCAAATGGCGCGATTCTAGATAACAAGTGTTGCTTTACTGGTATCCGACGGTGCCGAACTTCGAAATTGAATTTGTAACCCCCGCCGTATTGACGGAACCACATTCTCGCATAAATTGGGTTTCCGCGGTGGCGAAATGTAGTGTGTGGACAATGGCGATGCATCGAATGGGACACGGCGGCTGCTTGAGGCCGGCTCCGTTCTCAACTTCACGGCACGGGTGTACCTCAACAGCACCGATGAGGCAAAGAACATGCGCGATTACCTCGAATCGCTCGAGGGGCGTGGGAAGGTCGGCCAGATCTTTGGAGTCCAAGTCGGTGATTGGTCGGTTATGGACCTACAGTCAACACTCATAGTGGGTAGGTATCACCTGATCTTGGCCACTCACCTCAACCGGTTGCATGTGTCCTTTCCCCGCCCTGTCACACCCTCGCTCCCATGATGTAAGATCTCAACGCAACCACCGTGAGGGGATTGCAATGCAAAGCCATAGTGACCTGGTCATAAGACAGTGACCATCACACCAAACATAAGATCACTTTGGAAATGCCAAGGTGGGGGCTGCCTTGCGAAGCGATAGAGAACCTGGTTCACTATACTTAGCATCATTCACTACAAGAGTGAGATGCAGCCATGCATGGAATGCGGGGTTGCCTGGCAAAGCGGTAGCCCATGCTGGTCACTGTAAGCACACTACATGCGTGCAGGCGTTGCCGGGCAAAGCGGTAGCCCATGCTGGTCACTGTAAGCACACTGCATGCGTGCAGGCGTTGCCAAGGGAAGCGATAGCTCTGTATCTGTCACAGTTTCATTCACTCTCCCCTTGTCTAGGCACCGGTGGCCTTCATCTCTCCGGATCCCCGAGTCCTTGAACGTTATCTAGCTGGCCTAGGCCTTGGCCCCATGCTCGTTCTCCTGCTTGTTTATCTCTTATGCATATGCGTATGCCTATTCCTATGCCCATAAATTAATTAGTTATTAGACATGCTGGAATTTCCCTCAAGGGGAAAGTTGTGAGAGAGACCCTGTTCATGAGGGTACCTATGCCCATGCCTAGGCCTAGGCCTACGTCCACGCCTACGCCTACGCCTACGCCTATTGTCTAGGCCTGGGCCTTGGCCTACGCAGCTGATTGGATTAAGGTTTTTACGATGAGCGCCAAGTGGCATATTGAACTATGGAAACCAGCTTTGGCTCGGCCAATGTATGGCTTTTAGCCAATTAAATTTGGGCTCGGCACGGCCACGTGTGGCGACTGGCGGGCAAGGGAGTCAACTGGCTTCCCTGGTAACTTCTTAACCTGTCACCTGTCACTGGTGGGCGGTCTTCCGAGTGAGTCCCAAGCGTAGAATCTCCAAGTATACCACGGCGTGGCGCGGCGCTTACAGGCCAGTCAGCTTTGTGAGCGTCAGGCGACCGATGCACGCGAGTCGACAGGCCAACAGCTGATTCACTGTAGGACAGGCGCAGGGCACGGGGCCATTGGTGACTGGTGGAGGCTACTATACTACTACTACCTACTATATACTAGGGGGACTTGCGGTGGAGAGCCGGCTGGAACTAACGCTGACACGGCCACGTGTGGCGTCGCTAGGTACTAGCATTGGATTCAGCACGGCCATTATGTGGCGACAAGCATTTGCCAGGTAGCACAGCACCGTCACTTTGTGGCGTGTTGAGAGCTGTCATTTTGGGGTGATATCGCCACAATTTGCTAAAACTGGCGCTTCACCGCCACAATTGGCGTGCAAACGCCACTAATCGAAACACTGGACTACGCCTACGCCCACGCCTATCCCTATTCCCACTGATCCCCATCCCCATCCCCATCCCCATCCCCATCCCCATCCCCATCCCCATCCCCATCCCCATCCCCATCCCCATCCCCATCCCTATCCCCATCCCCATCCCCATCCCCATCCCCATCCCCATCCCCATCCCCATCCCCATCCCCATCCCCATCCCCATCCCCATCCCCATCCCCATCCCCATCCCCATCCCCATCCCCATCCCCATCCCCATCCCCATCCCCATCCCCATCCCCATCCCCATCCCCATCCCCATCCCCATCCCCATCCCCATCCCCATCCCCATCCCCATCCCCATCCCCATCCCATCCCCATCCCCATCCCCATCCCCATCCCCATCCCCATCCCCATCCCCATCCCCATCCCCATCCCCATCCCCATCCCCATCCCCATCCCCATCCCGTATCCCCATCCCCATCCCCATCCCCATCCCCATCCCCATCCCCGTCCCCGTCCCCATCCCCGTCCCCATCCCCATCCCCATCCCCATCCCCATCCCCATCCCCATCCCCGTCCCCGTCCCCATCCCCATCCCCATCCCCATCCCCATCCCCATCCCCATCCCCATCCCCATCCCCATCCCCATCCCCATCCCCATCCCCATCCCCATCCCCATCCCCATCCCCATCCCCATCCCCATCCCCATCCCCATCCCCATCCCCATCCCCATCCCCATCCCCATCCCCATCCCCATCCCCATCCCCATCCCCATCCCCATCCCCATCCCCATCCCCATCCCCATCCCCATCCCCATCCCCATCCCCATCCCCATCCCCATCCCCATCCCCATCCCCATCCCCATCCCCATCCCCATCCCCATCCCGTATCCCGTATCCCTTATCCCTTATCCCTTATCCCTTATCCCCATGCCGATGCCGATGCCGATGCCGATGCCGATGCCGATGCCGATGCCGATGCCGATGCCGATGCCGATGCCGATGCCGATGCCGATGCCGATGCCGATGCCAATGCCGATGCCGATGCCGATGCCGATGCCGATGCTGTTCCCCTTCCACTCACTGGGGCTCCCTGTTCATCATGGTGTGCGGGCGCCTTTGATCCCTTGTGCGAGCTGCCACCCGCTCAAATGCACGCCTCCTCCCACCCTAGCTTTTTCCTTTGAAGCCCGCCGCATGTTGCACGGTCCCACCCGTTTGTCTTCAAAGCCCACTGCATGTTGAAGTGCTACTCCGGCGCCGAGGGCGTTGCCTATCCCTGAATGCCTTTCTCGTGCTTGCTCCTTAATTAATGTCCGTCTCGCAGCCAACCCAAGTTCCTACTTAAGTGCCGCCGACATCTGGTATTTACAAACCTTTCTCGTATCTCCTGCTTGCATTCTCCCCTTCCTGTTCCACCCGCAGCGAACCCGACGTGTTACTTCAGCGCCGCGGACATAGTCCTGGACAGCGACACTGCCTGCCCCAACGCGTTCGCGGTCGACGCGGTCATCCACGCCAATGTGAGCGACTGTGATGTGACTTCGTACAGCCTGCCCGCCATCGTGGCCGACCTAACTGCGGTGCCGCGCCCGCTGTATGACATCCCCGTTTGCGCGGTCGAGATGACGCCGATCATGACCTATGTGGACGATAGCCCCGATGACTTGGACGATGACAGCTCGGATGAAGATAGCTCTGACGACAGGAGGCGGAAGCTGCTGAGCAGGAGGAGAGAGCTGCTGATGCTGGTTCCCCCCGACGCGGGCAGGATTGCCCTCGCGATGCGCGTGCACGTGCCCACAGAGGCCCGAGGGCTGACGCTCCGTGACATGCTCAACTCCGAAGAGGGCCGGGGCCTGATGGCAGCCATTCTGGAAGCGCAGGTCGGCATCGTGACGGATGTTAGTGTCGCCGCGACCCTGGTGTCCCTGCAAGCATCGGTCAAGTCCGACCCCCATTTCTCAACACCGGACGGGCGCACCTTTGACTTCCAGGGCGTGGCGGGGGAGACGTACTGCGTCGTGACGGACAAGCGCGTCCAGGTCAACACGCGGCTGATGGGCGCGGCTGCCAACGTCACCCTGGTGGCAAGGAAAAGCCCCCTGGCTGGGGCCGCTAGTTCCCAGCCGGACGCCCGCACGTGGATGGACCAGGTCGGCATCCTGTATGGGGGCGACCGGATCCTGATCGGAGCAGCATCGCTGGCTGGGACACCGTACCCCATCTCTGTCGGCACCATCCACGTGAACGGGGTGAGCGCCCACGTATAGTACAACCCACCCACCCCTGAATGCCCTTCTCTTTACATAAGTGAACTGGAGATAAGTCACCTGTACCCTTCTGTGTAGATTAGTGAACTGAAGATTGTAAAACTATACCCTTCTCTCTAGAGTAGAGAACTGAAGATTAGTAAACTATACCCTTCTCCTGTTGCCATGCTGCATCTCTATGGGCACCATCCACGTCCATGGGGCAGGTGGCTATTTATAATACCTGATCGTATCTCTTCTACTAGCCCATGTGCTACCAGTGAAATAGCTACACTACTGTACATGCCGTATCTCCTGTAACTCTACCAGTGCATGTGCCACCAGGAGCATAGCTATGTACAGGTCGATGTCATGCAGGTTAGCATGCCATGTGACAGCCATGGTTGTTTGATTTTTTAAAATGGAAGCAGTACAGGATGAATGGCACATGCGATGTGCCTACTCACTATGTCTTGTACATGTGGATGCCGTCCACAGCGACGGGTTGAATGCCCATGTGACCATCCACATGGGCTTCTCCACCCAATTGAATTAGAAACTCCAGTGTTTGACACTGAAAGCTCAAGGGTGTCGCGGAGCACCTATGTGCCGTGTCCCTGACCTGCGGACCTTGTCCATAGAAGTGGGTGAGCGCCGTAGCCTGCCGTGGGTACCACAAGGTAAATGGGCCGTGGGAACCACAAAGTAAGTGGGTTGGTAAGAGAGTGCACGGACGGGCACAACGGTGGCGCTGCTCCTGCGGGGTACTTTACCAGTTTACTGCAAAGCACGCACAATAGAAGTGGGGTGTTAGGCCCCAAAAGCGGTGTCGATTGGACAGTAAGCTACTATTGTATTTATGTTAGGATGCGAGAGGCGCTGAGCCCGATGGTCCATTTGTCATCCACCACGTCTGTGGGCACTGTGTTCACTCACTGTTCATGTAATTAGTCGATGTGCCCCACCCACTTTCTGGTTTTTCTCTCGTGCCACCGGTGCGCCTGCGCATACGACCTCGTGCCTAAAGTAATTTCTCGCGACATCATACTGACACATGTGGATGCCACCTGGCGCCTCCCTGTTCGCCGAGACCTGGTTTCATTAGTGCAGGCTTGTTTCAATTGAATAGGTTGGGCTGTTTGTTGAATAGGGCTATTGGTCATCAGTCCATTTCCCCAAGGATCGGAGATATCACCCTGGAAAGGACCTTATTTGAGCAGAAACAGGTAGGCGGCGTGGATGGCTGGGTGGGTAACGAGGTTGGCAGGTGGGCAGGCGGGTATGGAGGTTTATGGATAAATTTTTCGAGCACCTCTTGGATTCTTGCCCTCGACATGACGCACAGCCTGGCCTTGCTCTTGTAGCTTTACGTACTAGGATCCTTGCTGCTGGCTGCTGCTCACAAGGAAAGGGGGCTGCAGCCTTACTTTGGATGAAGCTTGCTTAGAGATCTTTGGCATGTGAACTCAATTCAGTTCAGTTGATCGCGGGTCTGCGAAAGTTTGTGGCCCTGTTTGGGAGGATACTTCTCCATCTGTGACGTTTGCGTGCAATTATTTCCCCTTTTTATGTGAGTGTAATGAAAGAACATGCCATTTGGAGGGGATCCTTTTTTTATTGTTCACTGCCCTCGTCTGTGAAGGTTGCTGTTTGTTCGTGATAACGGGTCTTCAGTCTGTGAGATCAGGGGTGGCAATATGCGAGAGATTCCGGATGACCAAGCTTGCTATTAAATCTGGTTGTAAACTAGGTATCGACATCGGCACGGCACTACAACCAAAATCCGTAGCAAAAGTACCTACCAACTTTTCTTACCAAATTTTGCTACGGCCCCAACTAAGCGGTTGAAGTTTGGTTGTGAGGGCCGTGCCTGCCCTCGGGGGGCATTTCGTAGGGTTTTCGTACCGTGGAGCACGATTTCCATACATGAGCCCTGTAGTCTATCCTAAACAGCTGACTTAACACAATCTGTTCAGGCCTCGCGTCGCAAGCTAATTTTTTACCAGATTTGGATTTTGCTCACCCGGAAGAGCGCTTGGAATTTAGTTGTAAGCCCGACAAGTGCCCGAGGTGTTACCCGACAAGTGGCCGGCGCTTACAACTTGCCGGGTCACTTGTCGGGTAAATCCGGTTCAAAACCCAATTCCTAAGTGGAAGTATTTTTGGTTGTCCAGAACTCATGATTAAATGAAACAAAAATTTGCCATGTATGGCTCCTTGCTCTCATGATCCCATCCTTGAAACCAGCCCACTGTCTTCTTTCCCCTGCACAGGCCTACGTTGACAATTTGCCTGAAGCTTTCTTGACCCACTGGTTCTTTATTTAAGCGCAATGAGGATTTAGGTTGTGTTCTTCGGCACGCTGATTCCAAATCAATTCCAATTCCATTCAATGCAATTCAAGCCAATGCAATGCGATCCAAACAATTCAATTCCTGGCTCACCTGGCTTTCATTTCCCTGGCCCATTCCACGATTTTCTCCAGGCCTTCGGCACGCTGATTCCAAATCAATTCCAATTCCATTCAATGCAATTCAAGCCAATGCAATGCGATCCAAACAATTCAATTCCTGGCTCACCTGGCTTTCATTTCCCTGGCCCATTCCACGATTTTCTCCAGGGTCACCTGGTGCTGCTCCCCCGTGCCCACTGACTAGCGCTATCTGGCCCACGTTGCTTGTCCTCTCCGGCTCGTTCGATTTAGGGTTTAGGGTTTAGGGTTCGATTCGTTCTATCTGGCCCCCTCGACCACCTCGCCACTGGGCTATCTGTGGGTGCCTGGGTTGCATCATGCTATGTGCACGCAAAAAAATGTGTTCTAAATGTATCGTAAATTTCACTTAATTTATATGCCGCAATCATGCTTGTTGCTACTGTCGCATGGTCTGGGATCACGCAGGAGTCCTTGGTGGACGTGGTGGCAAGGAAGAGGCTGCCCTCCGGCGTGACCATCAGCCGCACCAAGACCCGCACAGTTGTCACCCTCCCTGGCCAGATGGTCATCGAGGTGGAGACCGTACGCGCCGCTTTCTGCAGCGAGCTGGCGCGGGCCCCGGCGCAAACTTCCTCAACCTGACGCTTAAGCAGTTCAATGCCACGGATGAGGTGCATGGCATCCTTGGCCAGTCGTACGCAAAGCAGTACAAGGGTAAGGTGGTGGGTGGTGACAAGGACTACAGGACCAGTGGCATCTTTGCGACTGATTGCAAGTTCAACCAGTTTGCACAAGATGTGTAAAATGAAGAGGAGCCTTGCCAGGCAAGAACTGTTTTCAACCAGTGTGCCAGAGGCATGAAAAAGGCAACGGTCAACTCATGCAAGGGAATCATTTTATGATCCAACCTTCCGCTTTATGAGTGGTTTGTAATTTGTTGCCACTGTATTACTGTCTGCTTTGTGTGTCTTTGGACAGGAAGCTTGTTCTGTCCTGTCTTTCAGTTTGTAGTAATGTAGAATGTGAGAAGGGTGAAAAGGACATTGGTTGACGCTGAAACATGGCTGGTTGTGGGTGCCGTGTCGCTTGCTGGATTACATTTCAACTATACTTGTTTTTTTCCTAATTTTTTTTCACCTGGCATGTTGAGGATTCATCCCTTTTGCGTCATGCTCGGAGTAGCGTGAGGCAGTGAGCGTGACGGTGCATTGGTGGTGTATGGGGTGGCTGAGTGATGTCGTCGATTGTCACTCACAACAATGCTATCAACGTGGTTCGTTATTGTTCGCATGCGGGTGCAGGTCACTCGGAGTGCGTACGGGGGCAAAGCGTGCATGCTCATCATTAACCCATAGGAAATGGGGCGATATATCGCCCCATTTGACCCCCGGTGGCGCGGCGCTTAATTCCAGGAGCGCCGCGCCACCCGTGACGGATGTCAGTGGTCCGGTGGGTCTGGGAACACTTAGGGACGAAGGTGATGCATAGGTTTGGGGGTCATATTCGCCATAGCCTGGTAAATACAACGTGTATTGAGACAGTATCACGTGACTTTGGCGGGAAATTTTCACTCGCGCGCGCGCGTAACGAGATATGGCTGCTAGCGTGCCGTTATCAAGGAAATTTTGCGTCTCGCGGCTAGTAATGGTTCAGAATGTTGCTCAGAATGATGATGCGTGATTTTCGTAGGTCAGGGGTGGCCAGATGTATAGCATTGGTAAAATGCTTTCTTGGTCGTCAGTACCAGATGAGTAATGGCATGCCATATTTCGATTTTCTTCTTATGGCGCGGCAGTCTGCGCCAGCCCGAGCACCCAGTTTTGGTACGGGACATCCGCAGCAGCGTCCCTGTGAATTCGGATGCGTTTATAGGTCATCTTTGCACAGAACATCAACCTGGTAATCATGTCGGATGCATGCATTATGCGGCTATGGCGGCCTATGCCTGGAAAGCATTAGCCAGTGTGAGATATGAGGGTCCCGGCCAGCAGAACCCGGAAAGGTCGTGATCAAGCCAGGTACGGCAACGTGTTTGCATGTCGTTTGCACGGGAATCTGTCGTTTATACATCCATTTTACACGAGTGTATCAGTGCCTCTTGCAGCAGGTTTCCATGCCTGCTGTATGAGTGCTATTAGCCCCAAATCTGCTCAGTTTGTGGTGTTTCTTTGGAGGATGCCATTCCGTTAGTGCTGGTTTAGCACTTCTTTGTTTCCCAGCACTTGTTACAGTCCTATGTGGCTGTATACAATGCATAAGTGTGTGGCATTTCATGGATGGCTGCTTACGCGCGCGTAACCCACACACGTAAGTGAGCGCATTATATAGGTCAGATGGGCTATCCGTGCGGTCTGATCCAAGGAAAGCATGGTGGCACTATCTATTGACATTGTCCAACCCCAGAATAATTTTTTAGAACCCTCCCTGCAGGGGTAAACTACTAAGGGGATTTCCCTTGCCTGAAAATGATCGTCTTTTGTCCAACTTTGGCAGTAAATATCTTGCAAAGCACTGAATGGACTCGGGATATTATTGCATTTTCTGAAAGCCCTTGAAGTGTAGATACTCCTAGCACCTTGGTTGGGGGTATTTGGAGTTGTGGCCTATGAGTTATGATTTTTTCCATTTTCAGGGGTCTAAAAAGGCCAAAAACCCATTCCCGGACTATGGGTTAAATCAAGAACAACGGGGAGCCTGACTACAACAACAACAACCACAGCAGCAACAGCAACAACAAGAGTGAGTTGCGGGATTTTACGTACGTTTTTTTCCTAATTTTTTTTCACCTGGCATGTTGAGGCTTCATCCCTTTTGCGTCATGCCGGCTTCCTCAACGACGACTCTCTCTCCCTCTCACTCTCCCTCTTATTTTTCACCACACTAGGAACTCGCTACTGAGAAAACTGAGATTTCCTGAGATTTCCTGAGATTTCCTGAGAAAAAAACTGAGATTTCCTGAGATTTCCTGAGATGTCCTGAGATTTCCTGAGATTTCCTGAGATTTTCCTGAGATTTCCTGAGATTTCCTGAGAAAGTGACCTGAGATTTCCTGAGATTGGCCTGAGAAAATTGGCTTTTTCTCAGGAAATCTCAGGAAATCTCAGGGCTAAGTGGAAACTGAGATTTTACGTGGACACTGAGATTTTTTTTTCTCAGGCTGAAAATCTCAGGGCATTTTCTCAGGTGCTGAAAATCTCAGGGCATTTTCTCAGGCGCTTAAAATCTCAGGGCATTTTCTCAGGCATGCCATTGCCAGAATTAAATGTGTATTCTAACAAGCATAACACCATCATGCAATAAATCCAACAATTCATTAATGAATTAAATACGTTATTAGCACATCTTGTGGTATTAGGCGTGGCATTCATGGCATCACGCTGTTTGATAGTAATGAACTTATGTTTCATTGTGGCATTCTGTGACTCATCATTTCAATACCATCAAAATATAAAACATCGACTCAAAACTGCTCTCATCCTATTTCTGGATTGCTAGCTGATGGCTCATGGCCATATAACAGCTGGCATGCCAGAGCCCAGCAACGGTGGTTTCACTCAATATTGATGTGTACGTCTTCTCGTCGAGCTTGTATGCTCCACGATCTGCATCAAGTCATCCCCCAAAGAAAGAAAGCATACAGAAAGCAAGGAGTTAAATTTACAAACATGATAATAATGCCATATGCAACATGATATTCCAAGAATGATATAGAAGGCGGGCATGCTGCCATTGCGTGACTGCGTGCAGGCGTGCAGCTAGGTGTGCGTGCGTGGGCGAGTGCGTGCAGTTGTGCATGAGTGCGTTTGTGCAGGCGTGCCTTCGCGGGTGGGTTGATGGCTGTGTGCAGGCGTGCGTGCGTGAGTGGGTGCGTGAGAGTGTGCAGCTATGTGTGCGTGTGCGTGCACTTGTGCATGTGCGCGTTTGTGCAGGCGTGCCTTGGTGGGTGGGTTGATGGCTGCGTGCATGCGTGCGTGCGAGGGTAGGTGCGTTGGAGTGTGCAGCTAGGTGTGCGTGCGTGCAGTCGGTGGGCGTGGTGAAGTCTCCGGGGTGTCGCTGTGGACATGGGTGGGGCACTGGACTCGTGGGTGATACCGTTGTGGGAGGTGAATTGGGTGGGTACTCGTGGTCCTGGGTATTGTAGAGTGTGTGTGTGTGTGTGTGGACTATTGGGGGGACCCCCCCCTTTGGCGGGGGTCATGGGGGACATTGTTATGGGTTGATTATGTAGTAGTTGTGAGTCGCAGTTGTAGGTAGCTCGTGCGTAGGTCACAGGTTCGTGTGAGGGTTGGGGATGCTTGGGTTGCGTGGGTGGCTTGGGTATGGTACGTAGGCGGGCTTGCCGGTGGTCGGTGCAGCAGTGTCAGTTATGGTTGAGTGGACAGCTGATTGGTTGCCCCGGAGGCCGGGGTGGATGGTTATGCTTCACGTGGATGGTGGGGTGGAGTCATCGTATGTTGGGGCAGCGGGGGGCGGGGTGGGCGGGGTGCAGTGGTGTAGGGGAACCTCGTTGTGGGGCGGTAGGTTTGTTTAGTAGGTGGTTTGTTATGTTGGTGTGGAAGGTGGTGTATGTAATACGGAAGGGTGGTAGTCAGATAGGTTGGTTTGGGGGGACTCAAGGTGGATGGTCGGGTGGGTCATCGGATGGTTTGGGGGAGGAGGGCGGTGTTACGGTGTTGTGGGGGACCTCAGCGTGGGGGCGAGAGTAGTCCGTAGTCAGGTGGGGATGGATAACGGCATGTGGATGTCTGTGACGTATATTTGTGGGTGGGGCGGGTATGGAACAGGCAGGGGAGTGGGGCGAGTGGGAGTTAGCGGGGTGGAGGGTGCTGGCATTGTGGCGGGATGGTTGGAGGCACACGGACACACGTAATGGCAAGAGTAACTGCATGCATAGCAACATTGGACCAGCTGTTCCTAGAACATCTGCAACCCTCAGCATGCAACAACCAACAGCAACTGACAACTGCCGACAGTGACAACGTTAGCAAGATGTGACGCCAAGTCCACTGGAGACCCCGATGTAATTTCAGGTGGTTCCCAGTCCTGCCGTGTACTTCACTTAATTCGGGGCCGCACACTTCGTTTGGTGCAGCAAGGGCTCGTGGCCGGTATGGTGGTAGCCGGTAGGCTTGATTGCCATGGATATCCGGCGTGGCGGAGGGGCCGCAGGGAGCGAGGCACCATGGAGGAGGCGATGGAGCGATTGAAGAAATGTAGGCAGTAGCCCGGTGCCCAGCAGCAGCGGAAGTGGAAATATTGCTTGACGCGGTGCGTGCGGTGGGATGGGTAGGCACTGCCTGCCATCACCCGGACATTTCCTGTTACGGCACAGCCCGCAGTCGGCCATATTGGAGCAGACGGGCCTTGCTGCGAATCGAGGGCGTGATATTGCACGGGAAAAATCATGCCGAGAGTCTCAGGGCGTCTCGCATGGCGACAGCTGCAGCGTGAGGGCCGACAAGCTCGAGATGCAGGTCTCGTCGGTACATGTGGGCCACTGGTGAGGTCGCCAATGTGATGGAGCCCTCTCCATCGTGCCAGTCGGACATCACTCAACAGCCAACAACGATCTTTTGTGCGACCAGCAGCCTCCGAATTCCCTAAGTCCGGACTCCGGACGCAGCGCCCCTCTCCAACGGACTGCACGCGGAAATTTGAAATTCAGCCCGAAGGGCACGCGCCGCGCCAGAGCTGGCACAGGAAGTGGACGTTGCACGTGAATTGGAGAACGCCACCGTGACAAAGACCAAGGCGATAACGGCAGGTACGCAGCCTTGGCAGCGCCATAATTTACTTGGACACCATGCGCGGTGCTGTAGGCAGCCATATATATATCATTCACAGTGACTCGATGTAAAGTCGGGTGGTGTAATAGCGACATCACCGGGCCCGCTACGTTTTTTGTAGCGGGCCCGGCACCAACCAAGTGACGTGACTCTGCCAGATGATGATTTGATAACGCAGATGATTTGATAACGCAGTTCAGCATTATCAAACGTGAACGTCAAGCACTCAATCGGCGAGTTTTTCGTGAGCCAGGAAGCGCTCTTCTCTAGGTATTCCTGTGGTTTCGCAGTTCCCTACATCTTGTGAGGTACATAGGGACAGTTTAGGTGAGAATACCAGGCCCTCTCTCTCTCTCTCTATATATATATATATATTTCATTGGTCTTATCGTAGTATAGAGCTTTGACATGGCTCTGTATATAGGTTTATAGCTGGGTGTTTGCTTTGGTTTGAGTGATTTCACTCTGCTGTAAGTAATTATATTTTTAATATATATATATTAAAAATATAATTACTTACAGCAGAGTGAAATCACTCAAACCAAAGCAAACGCCCAGCTATAAACCTATATACAGAGCCATGTCAAAGCTCTATACTACGATAAGACCAATGGAAACGCCTAACGGGAGGAACCTAATAGCCCTGCTGCACCGCAAAATCAGCCCGCGTACGGCGGAGCATGATGTCCGCCATGGCCCGAGTCAGCGCCACCGACAAGCGCTGACGCCAATATGACGTCCAGGTCCGCGCCGACCATGGGGCCCGCTGGCCCTCCAGGTCCAGCCGGTCCTCCCGGAGCCGGCAACACTCCTTGAAGAAGGCGGAGGTCAGGGGCCCCATGGCCCCAAACTCCTCCAGGACAAAGGGCACCACACGATGGTGCCCGACGTCGCCGTAGGCCAGGAGCTTGGCCCGCTCCGCCCGGTCCGCCGTGTAACCTGCCGTGAGGGAGGCCCCAGCCACGTGGCTAAGAGCCAAGGGCCGCGCCACCGAAACGTCAATAAGCAGATGCCGGCCACCCCCTCAAAGTCCAGCACCACGATGTCAGGCCGGTGGTTGGGGGAATAGAAGGCAGCGCCATCCGCATCCTCGGACCGGATGTTCGCGTGGGGGAAAACCGACCGAATCATGGCGAGCACCACCGTCAGGAGTGACAGTGTGCAAATACAAATACCAATTCTGATTCTGTTGGCCCCCCATGCAGGCAAGGTAGTGAGTCCCCGTGGGATCCAGCGGCTGCCCACAGCTACCACAAGGCCGCCCGGCCGGAACAAGAGGCTGCGGGGCAAATAGCTGGTGCCGGAGCGCCACCGAGTAGTGGATCTCTCTCTCTCTCTCTCTCTCTCTCTCTCTCTCTCTCTCTCTCTCTCTCTCTCTCTCTCTCTCTCTCTCTCTCTTTCTCTCTCTCTCTCTCTCTCTCTCTGTCCACTATCTCACTTTCTCGGTCCAAAAATCAAGCCATCACTCACAAACAGCCACGCGACTGCTGTGCTCTCACGCCGTCTCATTACACACAACTGATTTAGGTAATGCAACGTTGTTGGCGCGTCAAGGCGTCGGGTTTTCATCTCACTTAAAATCGTTGTGTGTTCCCTTTGCTGCTTTGCTGTATAACGCATGTTTCCCTTGCATGCAGGCAATCTACCTAACACAACCATGGCGCACACATCGGCCAGCCCAGCATGGCGGGGAGGGCACCTGCGGACACAGATTTTGTAGGCTCTGAGCCCTCATCACATCGCTGTAGCACTGGACAGTCTCCTGCGGTAAATTTCTAGAAAGTCGTCCATTAATTTCAGCAATGATCGCTGGGACAGCCCTACGCGGATGTTATACTGCATTTGTAAGATGCTTGTGGCTGTGCATCTTGCCCGTCACCCTCGGACTGTGATTGAGTGCACTTCTCCTTCATGTGTTTTGTCAGTACAGTTTGTCATGCTAATGTAATGCAGAAAACCGCAATTCAGGCAGCAAGGTAGCAGCCATGTTGATTTTGATGATGATGATGATGATGATGATGATGATGATGATGATGATGACTTGGTTTAGGTGGTCTTTTGAACTTGTTGATTTTAATGAAATAAGTTTACCTGTGCGTGGTGTTGATTTGTCAGTTTGCTACGCCTTTGGTTGTCATGTTGACGTTTGTCATGTTAACATTTGTGGACATTTTGTCATGTTAACAATTTTTTTGGCCTTCGTTTGTTAACGTCTTGACATTTCTTGACACATCACCTTGGTTTGTCAGTGTATTGACATTTTTTTCCGTGTTGATATGTTGATATTTCAAAGATTGTCAAGGTTTTGTCAACCTTTCAACATTCTGTCAAGGTTTGTCAAGCCTTTGATGTTATCATGTCAAGCTTTTGTCAAGTTCTGTCAAGGTTTGTCAAGGTCATGTCAGTTGATATGTCAAGAATCTATATTACTAATTTGGCAATGTAAGGTAATCCGACACTATTCAGGGCATCACCGAGTACGCGGCCAATCCAGAAGGGGCGGACTGACTGACCACCAATCCGCGCCAAGCGCACGGAAGAACTGCCAACCAATCCGCGCAAAGCTCCCAGCGAGCGAAGCGAGCGGCCGCTTTAGCGGCCTCCTCTCTGGAGGGCAGCGAAGGAGACCGTCAGTCCGTCACGATTCCTCTCCGGAGTGCAGCGAAGGAGTACGCTTCTACGAACTACAGTATGCGTCTACAGCGGGCAGCGGGCAGTCCCTCCATGGTCTCTCTACCGCCAAAAATTGATTAATTTTTTTTTTTTTTTTGGCTGTGTGAAGCCAGCGGGTCACACTAGAACTATTTGACAATTCTTGACAAACAATTGTCAAAGTTTGTCAACACTCCGTTCCTAGTGTGGCAGCGAGGATGGCATGCCTGCACCAAGGAAGAGGAGGGGTAAGCAGCCTGCAGCAGAAACTGATTCCTCCATCTGCAGCGGCAGTGATAATGGTAGCCAAGAGGATGTGGCTCCACCTAGCAGCGACAGTGATGACCCATGCAGCTACAATGCGTCTGAACCTGCACGCGGAAGCGTGGACGGAGGGGGAGAGGAAGGAGGCAGCCTGCAGCAGAAAATGCTGCTGATTCTGCCCGTGGTGGCGATGGCCGCGAGTATGCGGCTGAACCTACGCGGGGGAATCGTGGGCAGAGGGGGAGAGGGGGTAGGCAGCACAAGAATGTGGCTGAACCTAGCCGGGGCGACCTTGCACCAACGAGGAGAAGTGCAAGGGCGTATGGAAAAGTGAGCTACGCTGAAGCAGATTGTAGCAACTCGTCTAGTGACTGAAATTGATGTTCTTATTAAACTTGAAGAGCTGTACTCCAACTGCACAAGAAATTATTATAATTTGTAATCAAAGTGATTTCTGGTTGCGTGGTATGAATGCGATTTCTCTGTGTGCATGAGGTTTCTCAGTTTTTCTCAGGCCTTAAGTTTCCCAGATATTCTCAGTCTCAGATTTTCTCAGGCAGCAACCTGAGAAAAAACCGGGCGCCTGAGAAATTTCGTTCCTGAGAAAAAAAAATCTCAGGCGAGGCGACTTTCTCAGGCTGATCTCAGTTTTTTCTCAGTTTTCTCAGTTTTCTCAGGTGATTTTCTCAGTTTTCCTGAGAAAACTGAGATTTTTCTCAGTTGATCTCAGGAAATCTCAGGAAATCTCAGGACATCTCAGGAAATCTCAGGAAATCTCAGGCAGCCTTCCTGAGAAAACTGAGAAAACTGAGAAAAACTGAGAAAAATCTCAGATCTGAGTTCCTAGTGCAGGTTTGTCATGCGGATTTTTCATCCCTTTTGCGTCATGCTCGGAGTAGCGTGAGGCAGTGAGCGTGACGGTGCATTGGTGGTGTATGGGGTGGCTGAGTGATGTCGTCAATTGTCACTCACAACAACACTAGGAACTCAATTTCTGAGAAAATTCTCAAAAACCCTCAATTTTCTCACCCCTTTGAGAAAAAAGGTGAGAAAAGTGAGAAAAATCTCAATTTTTTTCCGCAAACGCTAGGCAACAAAATCTCACCAGGGTGAGATTTGGGTGAGAAAAAGGGGGTTTGGGTGAGATTTGGGTGAGAAAAAACCCTAAAGTGAGAAAAAAGGTGAGAATGGGTGAGAAAAAGTGAGAAAAAGTGAGAAAAAGTGAAAAAATTGAGAAGTTTCTCACCAACACGAGAAAAATCACTAACACGAGAAAAATCACAAGTCAACGTGGTGAGAAATTTCTCACCAAGAGTGTAACACGAAAAAAATCATGAGCTTTATTTCATTAAGTCATTAATATGAAAATAAACTCAGCACCACTAATTAATTAATTACATGATTAATTGAACTCGTGCTCCCGTTGGATCACGGAGCACCGAAGTGCTTTTAATCCCTGTGTGTGCACAACAGGAAGGGCACAGACCCCCTTTCTCCTTCATGCCAAAGGCATGTCGCAGCTGCTATTGGACCCGATAAACGATCCGGCAATCTGTGGGTGCAATAAGACCCATGTGAGCATATCATAACGGGTGCATGGGCAAGTGATCTGAGCATTGCCATGACGTAGCATGGTTGTACAAGGACTAAGCTAAGGCTATGGCTGGTTGTGTACCGTGTGTTAGCGGTGCACGTGACTAGGTATAATGGCTCAGCTAGGCAAACATTCTAGGCATGGCTGCCATGGCGGCAGAGACTGCCAATGATTACAAGCTAGGGCTATTCTAGCCCGCAGGGGGCGTCCACATCTCGTGGTTGATCATCAGGTCCCCGCCCCTCCAGTAAACCTTGGGACGTCAGGATTGTTGATTCCCAGCACGTTGAACGCGTTGTGTCAGCACAGCGATCCCCCCTGCATCCAAACAAAGGCACACCGATAACCAAGAAAAGAGTATGCAAATGTGCAGCCTTGTTCATTGAAATT